>JAAAKQ030189541.1:0-12087 GCA_010016005.3 Zanna intricata | reverse complement strand
TAAAGGGGCGGCATGATATATGAATTCTTTTTTCTTTTTGTTTAACTCTGGAACTACCATTAAGGTATATCTTCAGATGATGAGATGAATGAATTGTAGCGTGTGTGAAAAATGATATGCCTGACCGGAATTCGAATCCAGGACCTCCAGATGAAAGGCCGAGACGCTACCACTTCACGCCACAGAGGCCGGCAATATATGTATACTTAAGTTACTTTATGTACACTTATATAAATAACCATAAATTTCTTATATATAATAACCATAAATAACCATAACTACAAATTTATGGTTATTTATAAGTTAAGCTTACTTTATATGCTACCTTGTGTTCTTAACTATTTATTAGTGTTACTATATTTAATTTGTGTACTTAATGCTGTATAATTTTTATTAATATTTTTATGTTTATTTTTTGCTACATTTTGAAGGACTCAAGTGTAAGTTTATTTTTATTACATATTAACTATAGAATGAACATTATAATTAAAATTTACAGTGTTAATTACTCTAATCATTTAATTGTTCTATTATCTGAATTATGGAAATGATATAATAAAAGTGTCAGTAAAGTTTTTAAAAGTATTTTTTATACCAACAATTTAGGTAAATCAACAAAATGGTAAATCATCAAAAACATAAATAATCAACAAAAAAAATTTTGTTATCTACAACATCTTTTATAAAAAAAATTAAAAAAGATATTTTCTTAATGCTGGAAGTGAATATTCACTTAATATAAAAGTAATATAAATGATATACAATAACATTAAATTAAAAACTGTGTAATTAAAAAAAAAATTAAAAACTTGTAATTAAATAAAATTTTAGTTTATAATCACAGTAACAAAAATATTCAAAAACTTACATTTTATGTCTTTAACTGACAAAAAAAAAAAACAAAGGATTGAGTTATGTGCCAATGAGTTCACATTTCCCACTATTTCTTCTCTTGAAAAGATAGTATAAAACTAACAGATTTTTATGTAACTTCTCTCTAAAATCACTAAAAAAATAAAAGGTGTACTACATTAGTAAGCAGCAACTGATTGATTATTATGAAAATTAATTAATTTACACATTTATTTAGTGATTCAGTATTTATAAAAACCTACTTGTTTCCTTTATAATCCATTGTTTGCCAAGTACTTTGATCTAATTTACTAACAGGGATTTTAACCAGTTCAATCTTGCTGATTTCAGCAGCTTATCTTCAAAAATTGTTAGAACCAATCCACTTCATGGCAAGAAAGAAGATATAAAAACACATAGTTGAAGATTATCTATGGTGATAAAATAGCCTGAATTTTTTTCCCTTGATTGAGGTTATTTTAACTTTTCGATTATTATTTTTAATACATGATAGTTGTGAATTAAATGATTACTGGGCTGGTTTATAGGAAAGAAAAATGCCTCCCTTTCTCTTTTACAGATCTAAATTTTATGTAGATATTTTATGCATAATCAAGATTTTTGAGATCTGGAACTTATCTTGTAAATATTTTAGAGTACCTTTAGTTAACATATATATTCTCTACACTGTACTCGGTGAAATATTTATAGCAGTTGTAACTATAAACAATAAATTTTATAAATTTTTGCACTCACTTAATCAAGAAAGACTTCTGTCTGTACTAAAGGGCTTTCACTTCTCTATTCACAAACTCTTATTCAGTTTGATCAAACCCATAATGCTTTTTCTTGATGTTTCCTTCACTCATTAATTTCATTCTTAAATTTCATTAACTCACACAGCCAATAAATTTCACAATTCATAGTAAATTTCAATAGAAACACTTTTTTTTTATTAAAAAAAAAATCAAATCACAATTATTTATTGCTGAATTATTTATTGTCAAAATATAAAAAAAAACGTAGGAAAACAATCATCAGCACTACAACTGAATGAAAGTATCATAGCTATAAAATATGGTACTATCATGTAATTGTTGTATTTAGAATAAATTACATGCTGTTTTATGGTTTAATACATATATTCCTTAATAATAATATGTATTTGGCTATTTGATACTTCAAAAAATGCACCTTGTGTATGTGTGGTTTTGTTTATATGGTGGATAACTTGCTTCCCAGTTACTATTTTATGGAACTTCAGATTCATTATTTACTTAATATGCATGTGTGCCTCAATCTCATATCATTCCACAAAATGAACACCTTCTCTTCTTTGAAGAAATTTTTAATATTTATTCAATTGGGGGGGGGGGAAATGAACATGTTATAAAAACATGTTTAGATTATCTCGTTAAGAAAAATGTATGTACACATTTCTTAAGAAAAATTCATTTTGACTTCAGTTTTGTTTGTTTTGATTGTCAGAAAATATTGTATTCATATGATATCATAAATAAAATTCATTTTTATTCTGAACAATAAATAAAAATACATTACATAAATTGCATCATGAAATAACTTCAAGGTACAAATATTAAATATGAAAAATTTCTACTAATAAACAAACAATAAATTATTGAATGATGTTACAGTACGTGATTTTTAATTTTTAAATTATTTAAATTGAAAGCAAATTATTCCTGTTAAATTGATATAGAACACAGAAATATTTTTTATTGTATTTTAATGTTAATAAAAATTGTATTTACTTTGACAGGGTTTACCAGGAAGAGTAGGTCCTCCTGGAGTTGGTCATAAAGGAGAAAAAGGAGAACCTGGACAACTAACTAATGTTTTTGGTGAAACAATAACTGTTAGTATTAAATTATGTGAAATATTTTGTATTTAAACATGTCTCATATATGAATAACTGTAATAGTGAAATCACCAATAAAATCATTCTTTTATGTCCACGTTTATTGTATGTAACTCATGCTGTGGAGGCTTAAATAAGTTCTTCTGCAATTCTTTGGAATATAAATCGGGTTTCATAAAATTCTGTTAAGAGTAGTTGAATTTCAGATTACATCAACACTGAATCAAAATTTTCTGTTTACCTTAAAATTAGATTCAAATTTTTTTCAAACCAGTGTCGCTTTTGTAAATAAAAGTAACATTAAACTTCTTGATGGAGTAATATTATCACTACATTTATAGAGAAATTTTTTGTTTAAATCTCAAAAACTCATTATGGTTAGATTATAAATTTATACATGTTTTTTATTTAAATTTTAATATATATATAAATTTGTATTACATAAATTTTTCATTTGCATTTAATATACTAAATTTAGACTAAATCTACATAATTTAAAATCAACTACAATACATTGCATTCAACTTTTACAGATTGGTAAAATTCAGTCAGTAATCAAATACCCCCTTCATTATCATACAGTAAACATAAATTATTTCAGGAAAATTAAAATTTGAAATTGCATGACAGTTAACTGTAAAAAGCATTTCACTTCTTTAAATTACTATTAAAAGTTTCTTTTTTTAAGGAAATTTTTGCTCGAAAATAAGTTTGTTATTGCATAATAATCATATTCAGTTTTAAGTACTCCATCAAACTCTCTCTACATGATACAAAAATCTCTTAATAGTGCAAAATATTGTTGGTAACTATTAATATGTAAACACTATACAAAAATGTTGCCATACAAAAACTTTTAAATGTTTTTATAACATACAAAAGAACATTATCAAAGATTAGTACAACTTTTTTTTGGTAAATTATTCAATAAGAAAAATTACAAGAGTCAAGTGATAGGTCAAAATGATAGAGAGTCAAGGCAAATATTATTAAAACACTTTCATCACTGTCTAACAAATGACCTTAACATTTGTCTGGCAATCTTTATTTTGATAATGCTATTGTATTTACAGATATTAATCTAAGAGTGCAGCTAAGTAGGGTTGTTTGACATTTGACTTAAATAAGATAAAATAGGGATTTCTTTCCATATTCTAGATTGCTTTCACCAAGGAATTTCTGAAATGTCACTTAAGCAGTATTTCCTCTTTGCTGAAGAACCTAACCCCAGTTCTTATACGAGTTTATACACTAGATTCTTCAACATTAGTAGAAATTAAGATAATTGACTTTAACATCAAATAATTATAACACGTGCATAACAGGCTTTCTAAAGATATATTTTTTGAAAAAGAATAATTAATAAGTTATAATTTGATGCTAAAAAGTTCATTATTTGTAATTAAATTTTTGTTTTGGTGTCTTTATCATTTGTTTTTTATCTGAACAAATCAATGACTTTTCCTGTATTTTCAAGTGTATTTTGAATGAAATTAAAAACAAAGCTGCATAACTTACATAATTAAATCAACAACTAAACCACGAGCATGTTATTAATTTTTATTATTCACTCCAATCAATTGAAAAATTAAATTGCGGTTATTGCAAAACAATAACCAACATTATGAATTCTTTTTTACTTCCTTGTACGAGATAAAGGAAGTATTGTAATTGCAAAAAATTCCACTTTTCAGATTTCAATGGAAATATCCATTTTGAGCATCCCTGAATCCATATTGACTAGATTCGGCGTGATGTCTATACGTAGATACGTATCTCGCATAACTCAAAAACGATGTCAAAATTTTGGATGTAGGACTTGTAACATCTAGTTGTGCACTTCCTCTTTTGATTACAATCGAATGGCCAAAAGTCTCCAAAAAAGCCCAAAATCAAAAAATTTGGATTTAGGACTTCTTCTTTAACTGCAGTAATTAGCCTTCACTGAGAGCTTTCAACAATTTATCATAAGTGGTACTTATTTTAACTTTGGTTCCAGAGTTATAGCCAAATAAAATTTTTATTTTATGGTTACTTTGTTTGGGATAAATCAAATAATTTTAATATAAGTGTTTGCTATTTTTGTATTTAATTTTTAAATAAACTTTTGAGATGTTGATAAAAAAAGCCATTTGTTATTATTTATTTCTTCTATAAAATGATTTATTTTTATAACTTTTTCTAACACGTTCACATTTTTTTTCTTTCATTTTAAATTTTTTAGAATGAATCTTTTGTCACAAATCCAGTATTTTTTCCTTTTTAAACATTTGTAATTAATTCTTTTACATCCAATGATATATAAAATTGTACCATTGTCATCAATAGCTAAAGTTTTGATAATGTTTTTTTTCTTTCTTATATAATTATTAGTTTTTGATCATTAAATATTTTTTGTATTGTACAATTTTAAATAAATCAAAGTATTCTTGTTCAACTGAAGAAATTCTCAATATGTAAAATATAGAATTTTTATCTATTCAAAATTTGTAATTATTTGTTTGATTACATTTAAATCTTTTAATTTTAATTTCTGAAGCCAAGATGCTCAACAAAATAAAGCAATAACCAATATTTTTAATATTAGTATAATAGCAACACATTTTTAAAAAATATTTTTTTCAGCTTTTTGAAAATTTGGTGGTTCATGCATCAGGGTTTTTTTTTTAATTATTAAAATATTCACTAAAACTAATTTTATAAATTAAAAAAAATCAAAATTAAAAAAAAAAGATTTAATTTTTAAAAAAAATTGGGATCATGTGGGGAAAAACATTAAGTTATTTTAGTAATTATATTTTTTAACAAAATACTTTTTTGACATTAGAAATTTGCAATTGAGAAATTTTTTTTTTTTTTTTTTCATTTTATAGGCTCCCATATTTAACGGGAAGCATTTTGGTAAAATAATTATTTTTTTTTTAAATTTTCTCTAAACATTGATAAAATGGAAAAAGAAAATATTAAGATTGTTTGGAAAAAATTACAGCCATAATTCCAAATAAAGTTATAATTTTCTTGGAAGCAGTGAAAATATTTAGCAAACCTTTTTATCAAGAAATACTAAAGAGAAATATTAATTTCTTTTTTATATTTTAAATGCAATACCTAACTTGCTACTGGAATACACAATGAATAAGTGCAATGAGAGATGGATTTAAATTAAAATTTTTTTTTTTTTAAATAAAAAAGAAATATATTTTTGTACTATGGACCATTGGAGTTGATGGGCAAAAAATCTTTATACTGGTTTGAGGGCCTATTATTGATGTAGAAAATATAGATTCAAAAAGCTCCCATTAACTGCTTTTTTGAAACAAGATATAGATAAAAATAGGTAATAATAATAATAATAAAGTCAGTTGTTGGGTAGAAGGGTGAATAATAAATAAATTTTTTTGGTAATTTGTGATCATATAAAAAAGAACTTCACCTTTTGTTAGAAAATGCTTTGCCTAAGTGCCCCAGTAAAAATTTGAAATTTGAAATAAAAATTTGAACAGAATAGAATAGAATATTTATTTGGAATAAAAATTTGAATAGAATAAAAAATTGGAATAAAATCATAGATTGTTTATAGTTTATTTAATCATTTTTTTTCTGAAGTCTCCTTAAGGCACAAAACATAAAAAAATATATATATATATTTTTTTTCATCCATTTATATATTTTCCTGTTATAGATATAGCAGCATATGTTCCTTCAGCCAATAGTAAAATACAATAATTTCCAAATGGTTTCAATTAATTGTATTTCTCATTCTTCTCATTTTATTAATAAACTATTTATCCATTTTAGATTAAAGGAGAAAAGGGAGAACCAGGAAGAGATATTATTAGTCCAGAAGGAGCTAAATATATTCCATTACCTGGGCCTCCAGGACCACCAGGACCACCTGGACCTGCTGGAAATCCTGTAAGTAAAATTACTATTAAATATAAAATTAAAATGTTAAACAATTACTGATTATTTATTTAAAATTTAATTTATTTAAAAATGAATAAAAACATGTTTGTTAAATTACTGATTTCATAAACTGTTAGGAATAGAATCTGAATACTTTGTGTTAAACCGCAGCTCTTTTCTATCCAAGAAAGTGAAACTGAAAAGCTCGTTGTTGGGCTGTATGACTTACAAATGATATTCTGCTAATTTCTTAATCTTGGATCGTTTTTATTCTAAAATGATAGGAAGATTAACAATCTTGAATAACAGGAAGTTAAAATATTTACTATATCAGTCAAACAAGAATTAGATGTGTGATTGAGTTTCATTGGGAATTATAATATAATAATTGGTTATTGAGATACTAGTTGGTGCTGCATTCATTAGCTGTACTCATAATACTTCTAAAAGAATTGTTGATTGAATTCAGCAATAGGTAGGTTTGAGGTGATACATTAGATTTGACTTAATTCCAAATGAAATTAATAAATTGAGACAAATATAAGTAGAAGCAAAAGAATTAACAACAGAACTATTTTAAATTAAAACTGGTTATGTAATTTTTAGTTCTGGCTAATACTTTGTTAATACTTGTTCATTTATAAATTTTTGTTTATTCTATATCAATTGTTAAAAGTGGATCTCTGAATTTTCTTTTTAAATTTTAGATCATTCAACTAGATGATTAAAAAAATAAAAGAGTTTTTTGCATATTGTTTTAATAGAAATACAATGTAGAATATTATATTTAGATCACAATTTGCATCATTTTTGTATATTTCATTACAGGGTCCACCTGGAGTATCTGTAATTGGCCAGAAAGGAGAACCTGGTCCTCCTGGACCAACACTTGGAAGGCCAGTTTTGGAGACAGGTCATTTACCTGTTGGTCGTCCTGGTAAATATTTTTTGAATAACCACAATAATAACTGTTTTAACAGTTGTTTGCATAGTTTTTTTTAGAATTAAACTGTTAATAGAAACAGTAATGCTTTGTAGTTATGTTTTTTCATACATTTTAAGTGTTGATTACCACGTAACAAAATTATATTTATCTAAAGACAAAAATTTTGCAGAGTCAGGATCCCAAATATTTTAATAGAATTTGCAGTCATAGGTGTGTTTGACTGCAGTGAAGTATATAGTTAAGTTTTTATTAAAAGAAAAATAACAATAAATTATTAAATTTTTCTAAACATTTTTCTTAAACTAAATATTTTCTAATAAGCCAAATTTCTAGCTGGACATATGATAATAAACAATTTTTTTTCTTAATAACTTTTTCTGGAGAAAATTCTTGCATATTTAGTCTGCAGTAAAGTGCTACACTATAGAATTTGGTTTCTTATATAATCGACTGCGTGAATAGCTCAAATACAGTAAAAATAAATTCACTAAACAATGTATGAAAGATACTGTAGAAATATTTTATTATTATTATTATTAGTGAACTGTAAAAAGGTAAATAGGTTAGCTCAATCACTGGATGTAAAGAAGGATAAAGAATATTAAATGCAATATATTTAAGTATTATAATTAACCAATATGTAAGCATTGACAGTGTATGAAAACTGAATGATATAAAACAAGTTATTGCCGCTAACTGGACAAAGGCACCATGTCCAGATCACATTGCATGCACAACGTGCAGTGGTGAAGGCTCCCAAACTAGCCGGTGACTAGCCAATCCATCCCCACCACATCAGGCAGCAATACAAACTCTCAACACACTTTTGTTAAAGCATCACTATGCTTTAGAATTATTTTCATCTTTGTTATCTTAGTGATTCATAATTTTTCAAATCTGTTTGATGTAATAAAATCAATTAAAAAAAAAAAAATTTTAATTTTATGAAGTTATTTAGTATAGTAAAAGGTTTGGTAAATTGTGAGTTTTTTTGATTATTGTTTGTCACCTATTGTTAATATATGACTAGTTGAATCGTTAATAAATAGCTTCATTTTTTAATCCTGATTAATTTGAATTAGTAACATAATATTAACAAGTCATTATTCTGCAAAGTAACCAAGGAATTTTCAAAGTTTCCACACTAAATTGTGTAAACATTCGATAACTGATAGTGATATTGAAACTGTTAACAAAACTTTGATTTAATATAACTGTTTCTTATATTTGTTGGTATTATTTGTTTTATTTTAATTTTGTTAACTGTGTTTTTTAAAAAAATAAAACTTTATATTTTTCGTGGATGGTATGTTGGAGGTTCTACTGCTGTTTGATGTGGTAGGGATGCATTGGCTAGTCAGGAGTCTTCGCCAGTGCACGTTGTGCATGCAGTACAATCTGGACACAGTGCCTTTTCCCAGTTAGCGGCAATAACTTGTTTTATATCATTCAGTTTTCAGTACTCAAAAGATTGAGTGATGTTGCTATGGCCATTTAAGTCCTCCTGAGCTACGCCCCTTAACAACTACTGAAAGAGCTGCTGCCCTCTTTCATCATTCCTTAGTCTGACTTTCAACAGATACCTCTACGACATGGTTGCACCTTCGGTCCAGCTACTCTGTATTACTGAGCATGCAAGCCCCATCACCATCGACAAGATCTCATGATTCGTAGAGGGAGAAATTAAAATATAGTTCAAATTTTTAAAAAAATCATTAGTATATATAATATATATGTACATTAGTGTCAGTTAAAACTTATTATATCTAGCATGGTAAGATAATGAAACTGGTGTTGATTGATTATCTTACCATGGTAAATATAAAAAGTTTTTACTATTACACTAGTTTATACATAATAATGATTTTTTTAAATGTTTAATTTAACATTTAAAAAACTACATATTTTAATTTATAATTATGTATAATTTATAAGATTTGTCTGCTTTGATGGAGTAAAACTTTTAAAACACTATAGATAGTATTTTTACCACTTATTTGAACTGGATCTAATGGATTTAATATTTGTTTTTAAATAAATATATATAATAAAAATTTAAAAATATATATATATATATAATTAATCTTCTATTAAAATGTGCTGGGAATTTTAATCATGTAATTTATTTGATATAGTTCATTAATATGATGTAATTTCTTTTAAATGCGGCAATTATAAAGGAATTCGAGGTAGTTTAGATGAGCTGAGAGCATTAAATGAATTGAAACAGTTAAAAAAGGTTTCAGAGAGTAAGTATCTGTTTTATAATAATAATACTTTTTTTTTATAATTGTAACATTTTTTCACAGTTTAGTAATTCTCCTGAGATACTGAAATTGTTATTTTTCATTATTTACTGTAAGAAAATTATTTAATTAATTTGTTTTTAAATGTCATAACCACAATATTTTAATTTCTCATTTCAAGTTTTGTGTATATTTTGCCATTATCACTCATATTTTATTTGTAACTTATTATTTTGGTACAAATTCTGCAATAATGATTATTATTACTTTTCTTTTTATGGATTAATACTGTTACTTTTATCTGTATTAATTAATTTTGGTTACAAAGAATTTTTCAAGATATAGCAACAATGTAAACTTGCCACTCCCTTTACCTCTTTAAAATTTTATTATCAATCAAAGCAAAAAAAAAAAAAAAAAATCTAAATATTTCCTATGATTTGTGTAAATAAAAAGGAGTTAGAAAAATGATATTAAAAAAGAAAGAACAAAAGTAAAAATGTAAGAAGTAGAAAAAATGCCTGCTACAGGGTAGCTTACTTTGAAGTAACTGAATCTGAATTTTGAAATCTAGGTTCTCAAATGATTTCAACATTTTCTTTTACAGAAGTTTTCATTTAAACTTTTATTTAAAAAAAAAAAAATTAAAATCTATTTTATTTTTTATTTTTACTATATTTAAATATAAAATAAAATTATGAGTTACATTATAAAATCAAACAATTTAAACACATTGAATGATAGATTTCTATGAGGGGAAATTTTTATTTTTAGAATGATCTTAAAGCATGCATATATAACAATTATATTACCAATACAGTTTGATATAAATAAATTTAAAAATTTGCTTCAGTTCACTGTAAAATATTTGTGAATTATGATTCAAATACTTGAAGGTCAAACAAATTTGCAAACACATGTGATAATTATCACAAAATCTATAATAATATAATAGTGATAAATATCAAAATTATATTATAATTGTGATATCACAATTAATAATTGTGATAATTGTAATTTGGTAATACTGTGATAATGATTGTAATTAATAATATAATTGTGTCACTGTTCTATTTTAAACGTATTGCTAGTTTTGTCTGAGATATTGTAAAACAAACAAGAAATTAAAATGTATTTTTGCAATTTTGGAGAAAAAATTTACAAATTTTATTTTGTTGGAAGTTTATGTTCTTACCTTAGCACTAGATTTTTGCTAAGATAGTTTTTTTTATTAAACTATCTAACTAAATAATTAAAAATAAAAGATTTTCAAATTTCCTCCACTCCCTCAGAAAAGTTTTACTAAATTTTTACTTGATAAATGCCCTTTATTTGTTAATCAAGTCTTAGGATATTTTGCAAAAAGCAACCAACATACAGATATTTATGAATATTGGTATTGAATATACAATACATATATTCTTTCTGAAAAAATTTGTTTTTTTGGTCTTAATGGATTCCTTAGGAGGTGAAATATTGAGATTTGTAAAAGGCCAATAGATGATTTATGACTAACTTAATATCTCCTCTGTGTGTGTGTGTGCGTGTGCGTGTGCGCGTGCGCGCGCGCGCGCGCGTTCGTGCGTGCGTGTGTGGTGTTGGCCTCTAAATCACCTTATATCTCCAGAACTATTTGACCAATTTCAACCAAACTTGGTCAGATTATTCTATATATGGGGCACTGATGCCATTCAATTTTTAATTTAAAAGGTCAAGGTAGTAAGACTGCAGAGCAAGGTCACCTTCAGTATCTCGAGATTTTGCCTAATTAAGGTCATATTTTTCTTAGACGCATTTGTTAACAATTAAAAACTACAATATTTGAAAAAAATTTGTATCCCCACCCCAAAAAATGCTGTTGTAGTTATTTGCCATTTTGTGACATCACAGGTGAGCAGTAGAATTAAATAAATTAGTAGCATACAAAAGTATAATAACATAGTATAAGTATAAAAAATTAACTTGGTCTGGCTAGGGGTTTCAAACTCAACTGCCCGGTTTACTTGGTACCTGATGTGTTAAGCCTTGTGGCTACCTACACCAATATGCCGACCATTTGTTCTTTGATATTTTTCAGTGGCATTTGTTTTGTGTAAGTTGTGAAATTACATTAGTTTAGTTAGTTCTAAACAGATAAAAATTTTTACATAGATTTGAATACTAGATCATGGATACCAGTGTTCTTTGGTGGTTGGGTTTCAATTAACCACACTTCTTAGGAACGGTCGACCTGAGATTGTACAAGACTACACTTCATT
>JAAAKQ030189463.1:0-29756 GCA_010016005.3 Zanna intricata | reverse complement strand
CACACACGCTACAATTCTTTCATCTCATCCTCTGAAGATATAACCTAACGGTGATTCCGGAAGTGAAACAAAAAAAAAATTCATTCGTTGTTAGAAATTAAATCAATCCTGTTTGAGATTTCGCTAAATGTCTTTTTTTAAGTTTATGTTAGTTAGTAATACACCGATGGGACTGTCCCGGTGGAATTCGCATTGGTGGCATCCAGGCTGAGGCTTAACTGAAAGATATCATTGCCGAGGTACTGAAGATGACCTCCGATAAAGCCCATGAGGCTAGATACCGAAAGGGTGGTGTGACGACTGAAACCGTCACATGGAGGGTGTCTTCTATGGGTTCAGGAAGTTTAGTTGTATAGATGATCCTATCGATTTTGCTATGTGTATTGTAAATTAACCTTTTAAGCTCAAAGAAGAAATACAGTTAAAAAATCATACGAACTCTATTTAGGGTAAAATAAATGAGATCAGGACAACGCTTATCTATATGGTGTGATTGGTGTACAGCTTTGCTACGCAGCTGCTTAATTAAGTAGTCGCGACATATACCTCTTGCTTTTCCTATAGTACAGAAATATCCCAAGGACCACTAGACAGACTGTTATTTTTCACCAAAATCAAATGCATCATAAGTAAATTCAAGAAATTTGTTACATATCCTAATCTTCCTTTAGCTATAAGACTAATTCCACACACGGAAGAGTGTACCAATTCCGCCAGAAATATTTTAGAGTTTCGAAAGAAATATTGGCGATGAAGAAGGCCATGATAATTTAGAAGGTAATGAAGAAGAGGAACATGATCTCTAAAAGGGAGGCACTGAACTTTACAAGATTATTCAAGTAAAATAATATGATTTAGTTGTAATATGTATTTTTTTTCGGGTAACAAGAATATTCTATATACAAGATAATATAGAATGGATATACAATGGATAAATTCTTTATTGAGCATCATTAATGAATTTTAGTGCACAATTATAATCCTACTTAATGAAAATTTTTTAATTTTCTTAAAACGAATTACAAACTTTTTTACTTCACTATGGAAATAAGAAGTGATTATCAATTTACTGTAACGACCAAAGTTTCTTATACGTTAAGAACACGTTTCTAAGGATCATTGAAGCAAAAATGAAAAAACGAAATAT
This sequence comes from Zanna intricata, assembly GCA_010016005.3. Taxonomy (NCBI): domain Eukaryota; kingdom Metazoa; phylum Arthropoda; class Insecta; order Hemiptera; family Fulgoridae; genus Zanna; species Zanna intricata. The sequence continues at coordinate 28,609 of JAAAKQ030189463.1, read as the reverse complement.
TTGTTAAATTAGAGATATGTAAACTTTGAAGGATTCGGACAATGAGAGGCGTTTGAATGAATCTAATAAATCAGCGTAGATGTATTTCAAATTATTGTTAAATTATTCCTTGGGAAAAGGAAGGCTGAGAACTACGTACAATAGATAAGTGTACTTCTTGAAAACTATAAAAAACTAGAATCCAATATGTATCTAAAAATACACATCTTCCATTCATATTTTGACTTTTTTAGACCTATGTTTGGTGTTGTAAATGATGAGCACAGTCTACGCTTTCACCACGATATATCGATGATGAAAACAGGCTGCCTCGGAAAATAGAAGCCAAATATGTTTGCCGATTATTGCTACTGTTTGAAAAGAAACATTTGAAAGGTTGAACATAAAAGAAAACTAAAGACAGCATATAAAACAGCATATATTAGGTAATAATATCATACCAAAAGCTATGAAATTCGTTAAAAAAAAAGCTTTTTAATTCCTGATTCTAAAAATAACTGCCCTTCTTTTAATTTTGGTTTGCAAATTTGAAATTAGTTAAATAAATACTATAAGACATTCTTCACTGAAAAAACATAATAGAAAAAACTAATTTTTTTAGACTAGTTTGGTAAAGCTTAACACTACACAAATTGAAATGTTTTATCTTCAAATGTTAGAAGGTTTTGAGAGGGTTAAAGAGAATTTTGGAAAACGTTCTGTAACATTTCAGTTTTTCACAACTATTCTTTTGTTAACTATTTAATGCCTGTGAGTATGGAACAAAATAATAGAAAGTTATTTTTGGTTTCATTCCAATGGTTTCTACTGTAATTTATTCACTGCAAATTCATTGCTGAAAAAATCAGTTAATTAGAAAATTATAAATAAAATTTAAAAAAAAAACTCTGATTTTGCTAATAATTTTTTATTTGTAAATTTTATAATTGTAATGGATAATATTTTGATAGTTTCCAATTTACTTTCACATTGAAGTCACTGCGTCATTAAATTTGTAATACTAGTTTAGCTATTAAGTAATGATCAGCTGAATTGAGAAGTAAATTTCTCAAGAACGGCATAAAAAAACGGAATTTAATTCCTGAAACTTATCTCAATATTACGAGTATATTACATTACATAAATAATATGCATTCTTAAAATAAAAAATAAAACCTACCAAAAACAATCTGAATACTAATAAAGTTTAGTCATACTACTGCTGCATTATATTTCAAGTATAGCGATTATACAACGAATGAAATAAAACTTGCAATCTTTATTTTTTTAAATAGAAAAAGTTTAGAATACACAACATTTTATGATCTCTATCTATATAACCTATATTTCATTCTAATATAATATATTATCGGAAAACTTTGCCGGAAAAAAAAAATAAAATTGAGTAAATAGTTTTGTAGGAAAAACCAATTTCTGTCAAAAGTCTATGTTATAAACTATCTTTATGAAACTAAAACGGGTATCTTGTATTCTACCGTACGTTACGCAGTAAGGGAGTTAAAAGGAAAGGGGGTCTTTGAGGGTGTTTCGGGCGTGTTCGTGATGTATTGGGAGGTCCCTGGCTATGACAGGTATGTGTATATATTCCCCTACAAGGATAATTGGCTCCCCTTCCCCAAAACCCCGCCTTTTCATCTTTAACCATCTCAGTAGGAACATTCTGTAATCCTCATCTCCAATTTCAAACACAAGAGTAAACCTTCTATAGTTCATAATGCTACTCACTAATTATGCTTTGTGTGCATATGTTCTATATAGAATAACAGAAAATAAATATTCCTTAAATTTTTGTATTAGAACATTTTACAACGCAGGCAAGAGTTGTCATTGGAATTTCTTTATTAAATTAAGAATAAAAAATATTTATTTCTTCTATTTTTTGTAATTTTTTTGTTGTTGACATTTTAATGTTCATACATACTGCAAATAGTTGGTCTTTCTTTAACCTCCGGTCAACTTCATGTATATCTTAATAAGATAAATGAGAAATTAAAGCAGCGTAATTAACCTACAGCTATGTATTTTTAAACATAAATATAAGAACTGAAGCCCGCAAATTATAATTTTTCAAATTACTAATCAGGTAGGCAGTACAAAAATGTACGAGTAGTTAATAATGTGTGTATTTGTTTGCCTGTATGTATATATATATATATATATAAATTTCTTATAAATTTGTTTATTATAGTATGTATTTTATTCTTGTCTGATAGGAAATATTAAATTGAGATTATCTTCTCTAATTTATCCTTGAAATAGTGACAGCTGAAATAATATGTCAGCTATTTATTATAAGTTGTCTTCTAAGTGTGACTGGCTGATTGAATTTTAATCTCTTCTTGAATTGTTTATTTTTCTATTTAAACACACCAAGAGCTACCGAAATCACCGTTAGGCATGTCATCAGTTGCTCCCAATTGACGTGGCAGCAGATTAGCTTTGCCCCCAACTCTTTGGGCCCTTTACGATCCACTCATCGGGATTTAGCCGAAATCCCCTCCTTAGGGAAGCTATCCTTTCCAGCCCTTACCTACCTTTTTTTTCTTCACCCGGTGAAGGAAGCCACAGTGAAGCATTCCACAGCTCGGGGGGTTGTTGTCCACTCTGATGGGCCTTTCAGTCCACCGGCAGTTCATCCGGCACGACAGGTTAACCCACTGGTTCGGATCCTTTATTTTGCTTGCCTCAAACCCCAGGAGCGAGGAATCTGAGCCAATAGAGTCAGCCCTAAACCCCACCCCAGAGGCTCGGTCTTTATGTCCTTGCCTCTAATGTGGCTCTCCCGCACAGCAGACCACATCGGGAGTCGGTCTTTGGAGATCATAGTGTGGGTGCTGGGACGTGGGAGTCCAGTACCTACTCACTACCACCCATTTCTGAAAGCACCAACGAACGGCAGCTCCGCAGGAGCTGTCTCCAATCCCTGCACAAGTCAGTCCTGGAACAACAAATACGGGTATCCTTACAGCCATCCACCAGCGAACGTATAGACCGGAAAGCCAAGGCATCCAATAGGCAGAGGAAGAGGTATATTGAAAACACAAGGCACAGACACAGTTACGTAAACATAATCATCCGACGAACCTCTCCTTGACAATCGCTGATAATGTCACCTGGCCGCCCAAGAGTCTCGTCGGAGGCTGGCAATATCCGCATTTCACCACTAAGCATGTGTGTGGGGGTTACATCGAACAAACACCCAGCTGATTCACATGTTTCTTATATAAAGGAAACAAGGTCTTCGGGTGTCAGTTAGTCGGTGACAGTATCTGTTCCCTGAACCGTATACACCCTCTTTTATAAGCAATCCTTTTTTCCATCTGCTAGACGATTTCCTAGAATTGCTGCTCACAAAACAGTGTGAGCAGCAATTCACTCTCTCCTTCGAGATGAATGTGAGATCAGTAGCGAACAACATAAAAGTCGCCTATCTTCCATTGAGACACATTAGCGCCATGGCTGCCGTCCTGTCATGTAAGTGCATGCCTCGAAGGTCGGTGTTCTGATCTGAAAAGACACTGTTTTAGCCAAATTCCCCAGCAGCCAAAAGAAGCTCGTTCCGATTCCGCTGCTAGACCGATCGTCCAAAAACTGCAAATATTCATAGATGTTAACATTGGGCGAGCAGTAACACGAGAAAATTGTCATTATACCGACATTTGCTCGCACAAAACCTCTCCCGTACCCAGTGTCCACTATCGGCACCCCGGCCACAATAAATCCTATGGCAGCGGCTATGTGACTATCTGTTACCCATACTGGGCAGTAACTGATACAGTTGGTTCTAATAGAAGTATTATATCAGTTGAGTTTGGAACTCAACCCTTTTGGTGCCTTTGGGAGCTGGTGGGCCACCTCCCAACAGACGTCCAGAGAGCGCATGCTCCTTCAGGTATTCAGTTGTTAGAACTTCATCGACATGTTACACACCCGTCCAGCTTGTGGCCCTCCTCACCACATACTGCACACTTCTTTGGACTCGAACAATACGCCCGATTGTGACCTTCTTGGCCGCAGTTGAAACATATCTTGGTTCGGCCAGGGCTCTTACAATTCGTCGACATATACCGTAGACTTCAAAACCTAAAGCATCTCTTCTCGGGGTCTCGAACTCGGGCCCTACCTACAGTGGACTCACTCGATGCGCACCCTCAGTTGTCGAGCTGCCCAAAAGATGTTATCACGGTACCATTTTGGGTTCTTTCAAAAGCTGACCTCAGAGAGGAAATGAAAAATTCAACAACAAAATCTAAAGAGTAAACACAAGGAAAAAACAGAGAATAATAAACAGATAACAAAAAATGAAAAGATAAATAGTGATAGCCTGCAAGTGCTAAAACAGATGTTGTCGACGTAAATAACAACTAGGCTAATTAAAGAAATACAATTAATTAAACTGAAAAACACCACAAACAAAACACGGGACAAAAAAAAAGCCAAATACTATCTTAACTCCGGAAACCTGGGAAAGCCAGAAATCATATCAAAATAGTAGTAGCCTAAAGGAAGATGGCTGTCGCAATGTCCGATGTAAATAACACCTCTCTCTTTCTTTATCTGTTTAGCCTCCGGAACTACCGTAAGGTATAACTTCAGAGGATGAATGAGGATGATGTGTATAAATGTGAATGAAGTGTAGTCTAGTGCAATCTCAGGTCGACCATTCCTGAGAAGTGTGGCTAATTGAAACCCAACCACAAAAGAACACCGGTATCCACGATCAAGTATTCGAATCCGTATAATAATACCTAGGCTATTTGTAAAGTATAAATATTCAAGCTCCAGAACATCACAAAACGAGTCACAACATGTAGTAATACGCGGCAAAAAATTATTTAAATCAGTAAACTATCAGATAAATCAAAAATAAACCATAAGAAAGCCTTATCAGTCGTACTTTTTCACCAATAATATTTGTTCCGATATATAACCATCTTTTACGACCGTTGTTTTATCAGCCCTACCTGGATTAGTCAAATTTTTCACTTGCCCTTCAACCCCGCACGCTCTCTCAAAATTTGTGAGTCCCTCATGCCATCAAAAGAAACACCCGAACCCACCCAATATTGCGTGTGAGGGCTGCCTCCCTGTCCCTGGACGTTGCTACGTTTCGACTCCAGGCGACTAGTATTTTTTGACACCAGCATTTTTTTTATACACACGTAGTATACCCCGTTCCTACAGTTAACACTCCATTAAGTCGTAAACAAACAGTCTTAAAACTAATACAAAATAAAACATACACAAGAAAAAAGTATGAATATACATTATAATACTACATTACGATATTATGATTCTACATTATTATTAATTTTATTACATTATACTACTATTTTTATATTATATAACATTATGATATACCCATAAGAAACTACGTTGATCCATCTGCAAGGAATCAATATATCACCAGATCAGTTGGTTATCCAAAACAGGGGTTTTTGTTTTTGTATATAAATACAACATCATCAACTACACATAGTAAGGAAAATAATGCATAAAAGAAAAAAAAAATTATTCTATAAACATTTTTTCCCCTTTTCAGGATCGGACCTACAGTATTGCGCAACCAGGGGAGTGTCTCCTGCCTCTAATGGACCTCCCTGCCTACCAGCACTAAGTCCGGCATGGCAGATCGGCCCGCCAGATCTGGACCATCTGTTTTCCTTCTCCTCAAACTTCCGGGGTGGGATGACCGGACCCCACCCCTTCCACCGGATCTCCGTCTTTACTTACGAAGCTCACTGTAGCGGAGAAAATCAGGCAGTCCCCCCCCTGGTTCGGGTCTTTTCTTTACCCATTACGCCATATATATGATTTTTTTTCATATCATCCCAATCAATTGACTGTAATCTGAGTCTTTGAGTATCAGTAGTTCTGTCATGAATTTTGCCACATCTTTCCATTCCTCCATATTTCCAGGCTCAATTTTGATGATATTTTCTAATAAGTTGCGTCTCATCTTCTCTACATCCAACCTAGTGCACTAGAAAAAGGTATGTACCACTGTGTATTCTTGTCTGCAGTAAATGCAGTTTGGCAGTTCTTTTTTTCTAAATCTCCTCAGGTAGATTCTAGAGTCTCCATGACCGAATAGGAGCTGGGCTAAATAAAAATCCACATCACCATGTCTCCCTTCCAGCCACGATCCAATTTCCGGAATTAGTCTTTTGGTCTAGATTTTCTTTCTCGATGCTAACCAGAATTTCTGTGATTTCTGTATCATAACTTTTCTTGATTCTTTCTTTACTCTCTATCAACCTCGTATCTTCTTTCTATTTTCCATACCTTCAGTTGTATAGATGGGATAACGGCTATACGCTTCTTCTTCGTTCGATATGCACGTTATTTTAATATTCATTCTACGCTGTAGCGCACCCACACTCATCCACGTTTCTTCCAGGCTAAATGCTGCATACCAAGCAGGCTCCGCGTACGTAGCACCAGCCATTAATAATCTCCGTTTTTCAGTGCGAGGTTCCCATCTAGACTCCATAAGTCTGTTTACGAGGTTTACTGCATTTTCTGCCTTGTCTCAGATCTCGTCAAGATGTTTACTAAATAAACCGTTGCTCCAAAAGCACACTCCAAGATATTTAGTATTCGGAGATAGCCGTAATCTTACACCCTCTACCATGATGTTCATATGTGTAATTTTCCTCCTATCAACTACTGCGAGAATATGAGTTTTCTGAGGCGCGATTTTTAAGTCTCGGGTCTTATGCCACACACTGATCCTTCTTATTGTATTATTTCCCTTCAGTTCTACTTTTTCCTCAGTATATCCGTCTATTAGGATCGCGAATTCATCGAATTTCATCGATTTGCTACCAAAGACACCCCTGCTGAATAACCCAACCTAACACACTCCGTCAAACGCGATTAAACAGAGGAATAAGCTTAAAGCCGACCCCTGGAGGACACCCATCTGCATTTCAAACTGTATATTGCCATCTTCGGTCTCTCTTTGTAGTTCTTTGTAGACACACTACAAGTTTCCATGGTAAGTTACTGAAGGTATTGGGGACATCCAGGAGAATCCTTCTGGTCCTCCGGTTGCTCGCTCTGCATGCCTCTATTCACCCAGTCACCAGTCTCAGGGTATCGACCATAGATCCAACTTTCTTGAATCCAAACTGGATCGGCGCAAATCTTCCGGTGTCCTCAACTTCATTTAGAAATCTACCCATAAACAATCTCTCATAAATTTTTCCAATCATTGGTAATAGGCAGATTGGTGTAATTTTCCTATTAGGAGCCTCCGTATCGTATTTAGGTACAAGGACATTCAATAAGGTCTCAAATAATTAGTCGTAGGAGTTAAATAGGCAGAGACGCCTTTTTAACTGTAACCCGTGTCATCGTCTTTCTCGCATCCAGGCTACTTAAACAAGACGAACCTAAGTACATCTATCTTAGTATTAACTTTGTGATCAAAACATTAATTGTTTCCTCGATTTTGCTACTTCTACGCACACCACCAGTACATGCAAATATAAAATTTTGTAACTTTCTTATCAATATAGAATTCAAAATCTCTCCAAAATTAATTTTTTTAAAGTTTTGAATGCTTTACTTTGATTATATTATTTTACAAAAAAAAAGCCTTTGTTATGCCTGTCTATTTTTCTATCAAATATTTAGTTTATTTAATAAAAATTTTATATCTTTTTCTTACCTCTTCAAAATAATATGTCATCATTCTATAATTACTGTGTACTACCTAAGAAAAATAAATAAATTTTGGTAAAGTTTATAATCTTCTATATTTGTTGAAATCGACAAAACTCTTAAGAGTGGAAAAGTGTAAATAATTGGTCTACTTTAAAAAATGATTGCTTCAAATCGAAAAAATATATTTTTGACTTAATTAGCTTAGAAGCATTTCTGAAATTCTTTAAAAGTGACCCTTTTTTAATTAAATCATTGAAAATAAACCAGTTTTAATGTACCATTCTATAATTTACATACATTCATAACAGAGACTTAAAAAGCTTTTTTACCATTACTAATAGCTGGATATCTTCATAATTAATCCCTTTTGCTCGTATTTCGTAACCGCTATCCGTTTCTCATACCTGCCTCTTTACATAATTATGAAAATATCTACAAGAGAATAAAAGTAAGTACGTCATACAAAATTATTGGTACAAATATTAAAAAAAAATCTGCTCATTAATTAAAAGAAACATTTAAAAAATTTAACAACTTAAAAAAGCCCTAAAATAAGAAAATAATTTTTATCTTCAATTAACCATCAACAATGTTTGCCAATTTAAAAGCAACTAATCATAATCTATCAGCTTTTGAAATTGGAGGGAGCAAAATTAAGTTCTGATTTCAAAAAATCAGTTTGAAAAAAAGTTTGAATCGGTTTACATCGTGTTTGTTTGTTGTTTGAACTTTTTTGGGGAAATGACTAGTCTTTTCAATGTTAAAAATTCGGTTTTATACAGTAAAGTTATTCTTCTTTAGTTCAGTTGAGGTTTTAAAAGTCTTCAAACTATCCAGGACCCGGAGTTAATCAACCTTTTCCGTACGAACAAAAAATGTCTTCGACAGCATTTTTGGCCCAGGTAAAAGACCCCTATTTTTTTTTTAATTTATCTATTTTTTTCTTATATTAATGAATTGTAATACACAAAAGCCGCGATGTCAATTAATGATAAGAATTTTTATATAACTATTTACAGTGTGTTGAACTTTTTGTTAATGGTTTTGGAACATCCTAAGAAGAATATAGATATCAATCTATGTTAATGAACTACTGAGGGTTTAATCTAATACATATAGATTCTAGTTACATATATATCTTTAAGCTTGTTAATTTTTTTATTGTTTGGTGTACATATTTATATTTGTATGCACATATTAATAATCACTGCACATTATATCAACATATTTAAATTATTATAATATATAATAATTATATATATATATATATATATTATAATATATATATATAATTATTATAATATTTAAATTATTATATCAACATATTTAAATTGTTAAATTTCATTTAAATATTTTTTGTACTTGATTCTGTATTGTAATTTTTTTGTTCTTTTATTTTGTTAACCGTTATTAATCTACATGCGTAAAGTTTAATTTGATATACTTTACTTTGTAATTAATTTATTTTAATTGTTTTGTTTCAGATTAATTAAAACTTCAACCATTTTTAATAGAAAAAAATTACGTAATAAACAAAAAATTATGATTTTTGTTTATTTGATGATGAATAAGAGAAAGATATATACAAAGAGAAAAATGTATAAGTGCACCATAATCATTCAATAATTATATAATTACACAAATTATTCTTTAGCTAAAACGGTTTATTTAATAAATGTTACGTCTTCATTTTTCAACATAATCACCACTAATATTTATACATTAGCACCATCTCTGAATTACTTAATTTATCCCATCTGCAAAGAAATCTTTGTCTTGATATCGGAGACAATTTAGTACGTATTTTTTGATGTTGTCATTGTCATAAACTTCTTAACATGTAGCTCCTCCTTGAATTTATTATACAAATGGAAAGCCAATGTCAGGTCTGTATGAAATTAAGAAGAACTTCCTGATGCAATTTATGATGATTTTTCTTACTTGAGTCGCGTGAAGCTGGACGTTATCGCTTAGCAAAATGATGGCTTTAGATCCAGAGTTGTTTTTTTTTTCATACTGCTGGCTTAAATTTGTCGACAATCATTTAGTATGAGTAGTTTATGTTTTGCTAATCTTAAAGAAACTCAACCAAAATGTGAGCCTTTTGCATCCCAAAATATTGTCATCATGACTTTTTCTGCTGATGGTCGGGAATTTTTTCTTGATAGTTGAACTCCTGCGCTTTTACACTCGGTTTATATATTCCAGTTCATAATGGTCTAACTATGATTCATCATAGGTTAGAATACTCTCCAAAACAGCGTAACCCTCCGCGTTATCGTTGTTTCAGCTCTGTGGACATTCGAAATGTCATCCTCTTATTGTGATCGGTTGACTCTCTTTGGATCCACTTCCAGTTTGTTTTACGGTTCTTGAGGTTGTCAGTGATAATTTTATGATCTATTTGACACTTACGTTGTAATTTTTCAGTCATAATTACAGCTTTGATGGGAAGACTGTGCGAGTTTCTAGCAATGAATTGAACTTCGACCGGATGTCCAGTATAGTGCACGTCAGTCCTTCGGTAAACTTCAACCTTTAAATTTTTTTATCCGCTTGTAAAAATTTCGGCGGTTCATACAACTTCGCCTTTTTACGTTGGTCACACGAGTGTAAATGTTAACTGCCTTTGCTTCCTTCTATAAAGTACTAGGAAGTATTATAATCGCGAAAAATTTCGATTTTCAAATTTCAACAGAAATATTCATTTTGACCATCCCTAAATTTTAACTAGTTTCGGCGTGAGGTCTGTAGATACGTATCTTGGATAACTAAAAAACTGTTAGTCGTAGAATGTTGAAATTTTGGATTTAGGATTGTTGTAACCACTAGTTGTGCACTCCCTTTTAGATTGCATTCTATTGAACCAAAAGTGTTCAAAAATTCCCCCCAAAAATTGGATTTTGGTCTTTTTCTGTAGTAAGAAGCTAAGAAGTCCTCGAGGGAGAGCTTTGCAACGATATATCATTGTTTTCAAAATTATAACCAAATAAAATTTTAATTAGTGAAATATTTGGATCTTATAAGAGTAAGGCAGTCTTTATCTTCTGTTTTTTATAACATTATTTTTAATTTAAATATATTGATTTTTTAATAATTACTAACCTCTGATTGTAAAAAAAGTTTTACAATAAATAATAATTCAATAATAAAAATAAAACAAAAAAAAAATATGAGAAAAGATCAGAAATTATTACTGAAATAAAATTTTGTGTATTTTTAAAAATGTGTATAAGAAACCATGTGAGAAAAGATTTTTCTTCTTCGGAATGCAAAAAACCGATCATTGCACACTGTTCAACTAATTTCCAATCTTCAAGAGAACACCGTCGTAAAACGAGATTTTGAGGTTATAAACTAATATTATTTATTAGGGATTTAGGTTAAATACTTAATAAAATATAAATAAATAATGTAATATAAAGAACACATAAATAAATTTGTTGAGCTGTCATTAGAACCTAATACATATTTTGAATGTGCATAGTTTATATTATTAAATACTGTGCTTGAATCAGCGTTTTTATCTTATAGTTATAATGGGTGATTATTTAAATTTATTATGCAAGATTCACTTCAGTCACAATTGTCAAAAAATCCAACTTTGTATCTGACTGGTAATCTTTAAGTAATTAGTTTCTTTTATTCTGTTTCCTTGTTTAACTACATGTAAGGTTTGTTGTGTCGTAATACAATAACCTTTGTATCTTTCCTACTAAGAGGCTGCAAGCATTTAGAGTGTAAATAGTAAATTACATTATTTATTATTATTATACCCTTTATTCATTATTATTATATTGATCTCCTTTCTTGATCTCTGAAATAAAATAACGGTTTTGAATCTATTGTAAATTAGAGGTGCTTTAAATTTAAGATTTTGATTTAGGTATGCAACTAAGGGTGTTATGCGTATATTTTTTCAAAATTGAGTAGCCTAGAATAATTTTTTTTGTTTCTTCTATCATTGTTATATTTAATAAATGTTATTCAAGGGCATAAATGTTGGATGTTTTATTAATAACTCTTACTTATTAATCTATTTTATTTTTCTTGGCATGTTTTTTAAAAAAAAAATACAGATTAATTAAGCATTCTGTGTTTCTTAGTGTTGCCTCATAATTTCTAATATATAATTGCAATTTAAAATATCTTCTGATTTATTTATTTTTTTTTTAATTTATAATCTTAATATAATATTACAGTTGACAAAAAAAAGGTTTCTATTCTTCACACAATATCTTGCTACCAATGATGATGGGTATTCATCTGAAAAAAAGATAAACATTAAGAAGGTATTATTAGGTATTTAAGTAAAAAAATATTTATATGTATATTTTATTTTATATACATTCAATAGTAACAATTTTTTAATTTGTAATTTGTGACCTTTGTAGTGACCTGATTCGAAAAAAAATCAGTTTCCAAAATAAAATAAATAAATAATCATTATTGAGAATAACAAACTAAAGGAAGAAAGAAGTAAAGTTTACTCTTCCCCGAGCCGAATATACCGTTGTATAAGGGAATACCAAGCCCACCTAGATGATATTCAGCCCTACAAGTGTCTCATTCATTCTTTCCACCACAGGGACTGGCTACATAATGGATATCATTACTCTGACAGAACGATACTCTGTTAGAACCCAACAGTAACTAGTGACGCTTGTACCTCATATAAGATACATTACTGATTAAAAAAACTATAAAATAAGTAGGAAAAATAGTTTAAAGCAACAGATTGATGTAGTCCTTTCTGTTGTGATGTTTTGTACATGACATTTAATATTTTATATGGTTCTTTGTTAAAAATATGTTTTTTTATTTAATGTTAAATATTTACTATTTTTAAATTGCACCTATTTTCTTAACACTGCTTTCAAATATTCATGTTTTATTATTCTTCACTTTCTATCGTCATTCCCTTACAGCGTCAAGCATTTCATATTTCATGTGAATAATATGAGCGGGTAGAAAATGAATATGATCATAAAAAATAATCTAACATTTTTATTCTAATCTCGTGAATCGGATATTTTTGGACAACATATCTGTATAAATTACATCCCTAATCCATAAATGGTAACCTTATCAGTCAAGATGTGAAAAGTGTTTCATACAGTTCAATCATATTTTATATTTTACCTTAATGTGTATTTATATAAAATTTATGAGATTTCTCATATCCATATTTTCCCTATGTCTGTGAATTTCTTTATTTTCGTAAAAATTAACCAACACTTCATGAAAGCTGAATTCATAAAGCTTGTATCTTTAACACTTACAAACCTATTAAATGGTTTTAAATAATCTCTTCTTGGTTATTGTTAATTTTAAAAAATAGGTATTTTCAAAAATTAAGAAATCAAAAGTGTTTTAAAACTAAATAAATAGAATAATTACCAAAACTGATAGACTCATTCACAATATATCTAATCAACGCAAGCAAAGAGAAATGGATCATACATACTTTGTTTTACTTAATGCAAATCTTCCTGTCGACTGAAAAATAAAACAAATAACGTGAATAATTACATAAATTATCAACGTAGCAAATCCCCTTCAGAATTAATTGTTTATTTATATTTAATTTTACTGTTTATCGTAGTTGAAGACTTTATCTCTTAACAAGGCGTGACCAGGGTCGTTTGAAGGTAAGGATAGGTATGCGGGTATGAAGAAAAAGAAAACAAAAGAGTACAGAATGTACAAAAGAGGTAGTATTAACGAGATCACTGGGAGAAAAGAGATCGATTAGGAAATGGTAAAAAGAATTAATTACTTCTCAGGCATCTGCTGGGGTATAAGCAGATGTTGTCGGAGCCAAATGGTGATCAATATCATTCCCCTAGATATTATTTGAGATGGAGTTTGGCTTCTCAACTGTAGTCCATAGTGACATACTTGTTCCTGTGTTCCTAAGTTATATTATCTATTACACATTTCAAGTATTATAAACAAATGAGTATCAACCCTGAAAACTTTAGTTTATAAGCAAAACATATATACAAATATAATAAATACAACGTTCAAGATTTGTACACAGCAAGAGATGAACTCAATATTTTTTAATGAAACACATTGAGTATGTAAAAATAAACATATTTAGTGATCAGACACATCTCAGATCAAGCATATTAAAGGTGTTTCCTAATTACTTTAAAATCACTATTCTCAAAAACAAGACTACCTTCATTATCAGCATCTATCGATTTTATAAATGAATGGATTGCTAGTCGAGTACTGTAAATAAGATCCCCTGCTGAGGCAAGAACGAACATAGTACAGCAAAATTAAACAGCTATGAAATAACGGCAGATGTATTATATATTTACAGATGAAATAGCATTTTATCTGTATGTATTTAGCTCCCTTTAGCTGCCTATGCATAGTTCTGTGATAAGAATTTATCAGCGAATGGTATTTAATCAGCATGGATAAATTTCAACGATAAGAAATACAGCAATCTCTCCTTGGTAAAAGTGTTGTTAGAACAGTCTTTTTCTCTGTGTATTGTACAGCATTTGCTGTATGGCTGATTTGACGTAAGCGAGTGAGGGGGCACTCCACGCTGATGGACTGACAAACGACCTACTTCAAAATCTCAGAGCGAAATCCAGTTATTTTAACCTATGGCAGCATCACAAAAGATGCTTCTGAAAATTCTTAAAAGATTTTCGGTAAGAACATTTCCATTTATTTAGAAGGAAATATATTTAAATTTGTTTTTAAATACAATTATCGAATCCAATACCAATGTTACATATATCTGTATAAATGTTGTCTTTGAATTCTCGATTCATTTTTTGCTAATTAATATTTAATTTATTTATTTACAATATTTATTAATTTATTTATAATGTTAATATTTTTATTTATTTTTTGCTAATTAAATATTTAGAAAACATCAGTTTTGAATGGTTTGAAAATCATCTTCCTTAATTCAAATTCATTTAGTTCCTAAATTTACTATAAAACAAATGATGATAAACCAAAATTACTATTTGGACAAATTCGTTTTAAAATGTACCAAGTCTTCAAAATAATGTATTTCTTTAATCTGTAAATTATTAATTGTATTTACTAGGATAAAATTCACTCCTGGTCTACAGTGATCAAAGATTTAAAATGCTGAACAATGCAAGAATATAGTGCATTAAAGTATTAGTAAATAAGAGATAAATTACTGTAAGACGTATGTCAAATTTATATTTTACGCAAAGAATGATATGTCTATTTGCAGATAAATGTCAGATAAATATCAACTTTCTACATCAGTGATTACTTACACAACTGAAAATGTATTTTGGTCTACCTTTACTTTAATTTACAGCGTTTATATACAGCGTTCCATAACCTATGGAATTGTGTTTTGGTATTTGCTGAGGGTGTGTTTGCCCTCGCGAGTGTGTAAATATATGCATTAATACTCTAGTTTTACTCATACAGCGAATTCATCAGCTTATTGCATTCCGCTTTTATCTGTTATATTATTTCATTTCATATATCAGTACATCACTTTACTGTATCTGACACGTCTATCCAAACCATCTACTCGTTACCAACAAATGATAGAGAGTTACGCTGTTTGTCATGTCTAACATGGTAAACAGCCAATTTCATTTGTTGGAAAACTTTTATGCTTGTACATAAGGTTTACATCAGGGAAGGATGTTTAGCTGCAAGTAATTAAAGTAATTCAACAATGTTTAATTTTTATAATGACCAATTTCTACTTCGGTAAGATATTTTTCATTTCATTTTACTTGCGTGCTCCAAGAGTGCGTGTGTCTGAAAGAGAATTTATGGCAGCGTAATTGGCAGGAAGGTAAGCGAAGTGTGGGCACGGTTCTGTATTGTAGTTTTTTAATCTAAAAGTAAAACTGTTATTTACCTCAATTATTTGCTATTAACAGTTTGCATTTCATTACTTATTTTTTTTATCAATTCCTTTTATCAAATCCCCGTTATTTAAGGACAATGTAAAGATTTAGTAATCAATAGGTGATATATATATTTTTTTTTAATTTGTACACTTATTTTATTTTTTTTTTTCTATCTATTTCCCAAATTTCTAATAATTTTTTTTCTAATTTACAAAAAAAAAAAAACTTTTTTATATAATGTTTTTCTTTTTAATTATTCAAACATTCGTAGTAAGATGATAAATTCAGGCATTTTAAGAAAGTAATTTTTTTTAATTTCTACTGATTTTTTGGTTATAATTATTATTTTTGAGTCATGGTGAATAATTACGTTTATTTCCATTACGCCTAATGATTTTTTTCGGAAAGTTTTGAAATTAATCAGCCTTAGAAACGTAGAGACAACTCATGAAAAAAGCAAAAAAAAACATTCAAACAATACATTTATTGTAGAAATTAAAACCGGTTCAGAAATTCTAATTCCGTATAACCACATTTAAAAATAAATTTTACCATTAGTTATTACTGAAATTAATTGTTAGTATAGTTATTACTAATCATTAATATAACTAACTATTAGTTATTACTTAATTAGTCATTACTGAAGAACAGTATAAGAAATTCTTAAAAGCTGACAACTTTAATTAGATAGAAATAGTAGCATTCAATTTGTTTTGTAGAAGTAATGCTTTTTTAAGGTCATGCGATCAAATAAATATAATCGTTTTACATATATAATGGTTTTTTTCAACCAAAATAGATAACAATTATTTTAAATAAAAAAAGAAACATCACTAACGAACAGAAAAACAATTACAGTAACAGACGTGATTCTGGTTAGTTTTGCAGCAATATTAACTCTGTCCGTAAAGAATGATGTTGGGTTTTTGTTTCTATGTCTATATATTTAAATATGACCGGCTACCTCAAGATTGGGTAGTATCAAACCTAAAATTATTGTTATTAAACCGTCAAAATAGATTTTTAATCGGTACCCGTAGAGTTTTAATCAAGCATCATGCCTAAAACTTAAGCATTAAAACGTAAGCATTATTCCTAAAACTTACTTGATGCTTGATATATCAAGTAAGTTTTAGGCATAATAAAAGTTTTTTTTAAAATATTTATATATCAAAAATTTTGCTTGATAAATATAATGAATGATTTTAACTTCCATTTATCCTTAAAACTGATTCGCAAACGGGGAGAGTAATAAAATAAATCAAAAACGATTTAAAACTAATTCGTATTGTACTTCTCCAAGCACATTAGTTAGTACAATTTTATAAAGTGTTTGTAATACTTCTGGTTGAAATTTATTACCACATCCATGATTTATTAACAATAAAGATTAAATACAAATTTACTTGTATAAAATTAAAATTTATTAACAAATAGATATAACAACCGATACATAAATAACTATAATTAGAATAGAAAATGAAATAAATTACATTCTTCAAAAGAAAGTTATAAATATGAATTAATATATTTCCATCCCGCTACAATAGGCGATAAACTGTTATCTTCCAGGTGCATTTGAAAACGCATCGTATAAGGTTGAAAAAACTTGCAGTTGCAGTCCCGTCTCCATAAATTGTAGATGTATTCCTTTTTATCTTTCTTTTATTTTTACAGATTTTTATAACTTTCCTTTAGTTTCTACAGTTCTTGCAATCTAATTTAGACTTGTTATAAAGTACTGATGTATAGTACATCCGTTGACATTCACGTACTTTTTGTATAAATATTATTGAATTTTTAAACAAAAATTCTATTATATACTGCAATCTTATGTACTGAATTAGCTTGCGTACATTGATTAATGTTAATGTAGACATTTTTCATTGTTTTCTATATCAAAGAAACAATAACTTATAAAGCAAAATACGATAAATTTCAAAAGAAAATTCTGAGCTATAACCTTTTTATACTCAAAAATAAAGAAATAAAATAAAAAGAATAAAAGAAGAGTTTTTTAATTTTTAACTAATTTAAATCTGTTTGTATTTTCTTTTCACTTTATATTTATAAAATATAGGTTGTTTAGAAAATACCTATCATAGAATAAATACATTAAAGTTTCTCAGTTCTGAAATGTCTTCATTATTTTTTAACCCAAATAATAATTACTAAGTGAATTCACAAAAAAGTCTCTAATAAAGTCTCTAATAAAAAAAATATCGTGAATTTAATGAGCAATATTTAAAAAATATGTTGTATCTTGTAACTTAGTTTAAAAGAAAACTTTAAAATAAGTCTAAATTTGCTAAACACTTTATGGAGATTAAACATATTAATGCATAAATTCATATTGCCATATTATTTGTATGTTCTGTGGTCTTTTCCACAAAGCCAAATACACCTTGTAATCCTAGGGAGGAACAACTAAAGTTTAAAATAGTACTTAATAAAACAAACCTTGCTTTTCAAAATAGCTTAATCATTGTATTTAATTTACATTTACTTATTTATTATTAATAAATCTAAATTCAAGTTAAAAAGTGATATTATAATAATATAATAATAATAATAATAAATAATACTAATAATGTTACTCCGCATATTTTATTGTTCGTAAGCTAACTAGTGAAAATTTTTTTGTGCTAGTGTAGATTATCTGTAATTATTATTGCTAAATGACGATTTGCACAATGTGGTATGAAGATTTGATCTAGAGTTGTTTGGCCTTATCACCAGTTTAGAAATAGAAATGAATCAAATATTAATGCAAATGAGAGACTCATGAATAGCAAATTAAAAAACTGAAGAATGAAAATGTTTTATTGACAAAAAAGCTGGATTCCCTACGTACTAATATTAGGTGGGATCCAGCTCCTGTCATTAGTACTAACTTGTATAGTTGTGCTGAAATATTTGACAAAAAAGTTGAACCTACCTGTAAAAGCAAAGAAACACATTAGTTCCTAATTTAAGTTAGAAAAAATTTTCCCTAACTTCTGATGCTTGCATCATCGTTGTTATTTTACAGAGAAAAAATCCGTTAAATGAGGAAAGTAGTAAAAATGAGGAAAGTAGTTAAAAGTTGAAGAAATCTGGGATAATTTAGGAAATTAGCAGAAAGAAGAAACCTACCCACTATTGTGTGTAGTTAGTTTAGTAAATACACATCTTGTTAAATATAGAAATAAAGTGATATTTGTGAAGCGGTATGAAGACTCTACTGAAACTGCTGATATAGAAAGATTGTGAAAAGAGGTTACTAAGATTAAGGAGATTGTTTGCATCAAGCATAAATAAAGAACACAGCTTTTCTTCTTATATCACTTTATTTATAAAATGATTATGAGAAGGCTCCTGTCCCGGAGGTCTAATCTATGAGAGGTTTGGTTTTACCATTTTACGGAGCTCTGAAGAAATACTAAAAATATAAGGCTCCTATAATTAAACGATGATCCAGGAGAAGAGCGTAAACTAATGTCAATAATAGGTTTACTGAAATTTTATATCAAAATGTGAGTATCCTTTGCAATAAAACTGTTGAATGTTTTGTGTCATCGACTGCAGTACATGAGATTATAGATGTTACAAAGAGTCATTTTTTGACGTCACTTTAATGGCGGATTATTTTCCTAACAATTGAATAGAGCTTATAGCATCTAAAAACTGAAAAACACCCATGGAGGGGGTTCCTGTATTTCGATTGATAAGAAAATATAATCTTTTAAGAGAAATAACGTAGAGCTTACTACAAAATGTGTTTTTATTGAGATATCAATGAGTTTTGATAATAAACCACTAGTTGACAACCATTTTTCAGACCCGATTCTCGTTCTGAGGCACTGGCAGGATAGTTTAATCAGCCCACCTTGGGGTCTTGTGGTTAACGCGACACCAAAAATCAGCTGATTTCGAAGTAGAGAGTTCTAAGGTTCAAACCCTAGTAAAGGTCGTTATTTTTATACGGATTTGAATACTAGATCGTGGATACCGGTGTTCTTTGGTGGTTGGGTTTCAATTAACCACACTTCTCAGAAGTGGTCGACCTGAGATTGTAAAAGGCAACATTCATATATACTCATTCATCCTCTAAAGTAATACTTTACGACATTCTAGAGGCTAAACAGAAAAAAGAAAAAAAGAGAGGATAGTTTAATCAGCTGTACGAAAAATTAGATTGGGATCAATATAAGATTGTGATGCTGGGCAACTTCAATGTGTCTGGGGATAAATGAAATGATCGCTTCTCAAATCTAAAATTCATTGTTATGAAAGAAAGAAGGTTGAAGCACTTTTTGAGTTTATGGATTGTTCAATACTATATCAATGTAATTTCTGCTGGTGGGTCATATTTCGGTCTTGGATCTTGTTGATATGAGCTTGTACAAGGAGATTGATCACCTTCTTTACCCAGTGCTCCTCGTAATGTCCCAGGAGTGAATTTTAGGGTAAATAAAATGATAGCCGTTAAATCTACCTGACAAGAAACTCTTGACTCTCCTAAAGGTAATGCTCGGTCTGTATTATGCTGTAAAAGAGACAAATTGGAATGTAATCTATTTTTCTCTAATATTAGTGATGCTGTCTTTTTTTAGTGAAACTCTATCTACCAAAATTAGCGATTGCGTTCCTGTGAAAAAACAAGGTTAAATTCCTTTCCTGGACGATTTTCCAGAAAATTAATTAAATGTCTTGCATAAGAAACTGACACACCGAAACTTCAAGAAATCCAGATTAATTACTTATTATGATGAGTTTGCTCTATTAAGAAAAAAAATTCAAACTCTTCTACAGAGGGATATAATTGCAAGAAGTGGGAAAATGGGTGAACACCGTGAAGTAAAGCCTACAAACATATTTAAATAGTTGTAGTCCTTCTCAAAGGTAGTAGAATATGTCCAATTAAAATTCAAGACAAAGATATTACGGATGCCAAAGTTCTTAGCAAAAGATTTGCAAAGTACTTAAAGGACTTGCAGATAATAAACATAAATTTAATTGATCACTGGTACAGTAGGCGCATTACTGATACGGCATTCCTCATTTTACTGAGGAAAAAGTATTACAGTGTAATTCGACTTAAAAAGAGCGTTCTGTGGCTGGTAGTAATGGCATCCCATCTTTCATCACTAAAGCTATTGGAGAGCTGATCTCTCCATTTTACCGCGGAGTTTTCGAAGTCAGTTTAAATTCTGATAAATTTCCTATACTTGGGAAAGGCACTGGTTACCACTTCTCTCAAGAAAGGTGATCTTCATAATACCTTTAGTTTTTAGAACTGTCTCTGATTATAAAGTGGTTACAGATGTCATTGAAAGAGTTGTTCATAGGCATGTATATGATTTATTGAATAAATTTATTGACCTACGGCAGCATGGTTTTATGCCAGAAGATCTACAGTTATAAATCTGAATGCAATTTTATCTTTTGACACGCTTTAGGTCGAAAACCGAAATGAGACTGGTGCCGTCCAATTTGACTTTTGGTAGGCTTTTGACACATTCCATCAGCATCCAATTATCTAAGTTTTTAGTTCACATTGCCAGAGGTTCTATGCTGCAATGATTCATTGATATTTGTCTGATAGGATTAAGTGACACGTTTACTGAAATCTTTAGACAATGTGATGCAACATCTGGCATTCCGTAGGATCCACTTTTGTGTATTATTCTTATAAATTACATCGGAAATTTCACATAATTAAAGCTTACTAAATTCACTGACGATTTAAAACTTTGTGGAATGTGAATTCGTAATATTTGCCCTTCACTAGGATGGAAATAATACTTAAAAATGATCAGTTGCTAATGCAATGCTTCTGATCTTCAATCAAGTGTTATAATGACCTACACTAGAAAGGTGCCAGTAGTAAAAATCATTTTAGAATAGCTACCTAAGAAATACGTCGTGTTGAAACAATCTGTGACTTAGGCAGTACTTCGATTTTACCCTCTTCTTTACAAAACATTTAGATAAAATAACATCGAAAGTGCAAAGGGATCAGGGATTAATTAGGAATTAGGGATTGCTATATTAGCGGAGCGATCGCGGGGTCCACCCACCAAAACTGTGGCGATTAATGCACAAGGCCGGAGTTTTGCAGACATTCTTAAAAAAGTTAAAGACGGAGTCGACGACGACCTGCTCGAGATCTTATCAATAAGAAACTAGCAAACTGGCGAGGTATTGGTGCGTGTCAAGGACGAGGGAAATCAAGTCGATAAGTTTCAAAAGGAGATAGCCTGCTCGGTGGCCGAAATCGTGCTTACGAAGACAGCGAATGTAAAGAGTAGTAATTAGAGTAAAGAGTAGTAAAGTAAGTAAAACAACGGAAAGGATGGACATTTTCAGATCGACTGCTCGGAACCCAGGAGCAATAGGCAACGTGGCGCGGGAGGCCAGCAGCTGAATGGTTAGGGTACTACTGACCTGGTACAGGAGATTGCAAGAGGACACAAAGCTGATTAGATAGTGACCACCGAGCCCAATAGATACACGGCCGTAAAGAACACCTGGTGTGCAGACACTGAGGGGGATGTTGCAATCAGAGATTATTCCAGGCAATTCCCATGGCGACCAGTAACAGAAGAGACCGGAGCCTAGTTGCCATAGAGCTAACGGATCTGATTATCATAGGCGTATTCATCACCCCAAACTGTGGCTTCAGAGAATTCCTGGACTATATGGACGATTTACAGCGGGTCATAATCAGTACCAACAAAAATATAATCCTTATGGGTGATTTTAATTCAAATCACTTGACTGTCGATACACCGATCGCCGTTGTGCAGAGTTAACCGACTTCATGCAGCGCCATCATCTCCATTGCCTGAATAACCGTACCCCACATTTCATGCAGGGGATCATGAGTCGGTACTGGACCTTGTAATAATTGACGACAGGTGGCTTGACGACGGCTGTAGTTCAGAGGTACTGGACGAGAAAACGGAAAGGGACCACTTGACAGTTCTGATAACCGTGGCAGAGTTGGCCCGCGGCGACGGAGAAAATGATCTTCCGGGAAGGCTCGCAGACAACCAAGTTAACAGGATAGTGGAGAGTGCATATGCCAGGTTGGGCTTTGAGCTCATTACAACCGAAACATTTAGGGATGTCATTATTGAAGACATGAAAAGATTGCAATTGTCACAAAAAAGCAAGAAGCCAGCTTATTGGTGGAACGCCGAGATAAGTGAACTCAGAAGAGAATTAATGACCAAAGGAAGAAGAGTTCAAAGACACAGCGCCACAGAGCCTCTGCCTAAATTCTCGGAGAAGCACCCCGAGAATACAGGCAAAGTCGGAGAAAGCTTAACTACGCGATTAAGGAGTCGAAGAAGAAAAAATGGCGAGAATTATGTGCCGAGCAGGATAGAGACCCGTGGAGACTCGCGTATAAAGTGATCACTAAGAAGTTGGGTAGAAGGTTATCCCTCCCGTCTAAGGAAAAAACGAAACTTGCGTTCACGAAATTGTTCCTTTGTCCAGAGTTCAAAATCTATCCTCCCGAAATCTTCGAGGTGCGCAGGTTCAGTATGGAAGAGATACAGGCAGACGTGAAAAGATTGCGTAACTCAAGCAGCCCAGGCCCTGATGGCACACCAGCCGCGATAATAAAGGGGCTCATGAAGAAAATGTCAGGCCAGCTCCTACAATTATTTAATCAATAGTTAGAGCGCGGCACTTCCCGGAGTGCTGGAAAGTTTCACGAACAGTGTTGATACCCAAGAGAAGTAACGAAGGCCCGAATAACGAAGTATTCAATAGGCTTTGCCTATTGAACACCACGACCAAGGTAATGGAGAGGACTATTTGTAATAGGTTAATGGAGGAAATCAAAGACAAAGATGGGTTTCATCCGAACCAGTATGGCTTCACCAGGGGCAAGTCACTATATACGCTATTAACAAAGTCATCTCTTGGACTAGAGAGACCAGGAACATCCCGGTTCTGGTCCTTTTAGATGTACGTAAAGCATTTGGGTCAGTGTACTCGGAAGTAGCGATAAATTCAATGGAATTTAAAGGAATCAGCAGCTACCAACTGCGGCAAATGTGGCAGTACTTTTCGGAAAGATGGACGGCAGCTGACACCTTAGACGGCAGACTGACTTGGAAAGTGTGCGGTGGGGTCTCGCGCTCATGACAGCGGGGATGTATGAGGAGGAAGTCATGGCACGAGGGAAACAAGTCTTAAATATAATCACGGAGTGGATGGAAGGTCGCAATCATTTAAAAATGAATTTTTTGCAAAAATGATGTCAGTGCATTCATTGTATCTCAGCATTCCGATTAAACAAAAATAGGAATTTTTAAGAACTACTTTACTGAACGTTCAACTGATTTCGGTAAAACAGAGAGGTTCATAAGGTTTTAGCGTAGACAATTCAAATTAATAATAACTGCAACAGTATTTAAATTAACAAGGAGAAAAAATATCAAAAATTAATCGACAGAAATATGTATAAATCTATTTAACATTTAACATTATGGTATTACAAAATAGTATTTCTATTAAATAATTTAACTGGCCTTAGCCATTAAATATTCATATGCAATTAGATTTTTCTTAATGGAAATTATATTATTTCTGAGTCGTATTTTAAGAAAAAATTAGTCATTTATCTAAAAAATAATTTAACATTTATTCCGTAAGAAAGAAAGTCATTTCATTTTCTATATATATATATATATATATATACATTTTTTTTGTCATGTGATTGGTTTGAAGCACCTCTCCACGTTTACCTATCTAGTGCCAGTTGTTTCATTTCAGTATACCCTCTACATCCTTATCCTACAACCCCAATAATTTATTTTACATATTCGAAACGTTGCCCATCTGCATATTTTTCATCTGAATATCGCACCAGTATCAAAGCGATTATTCTAGGGTGCCACATATTAAGTGGCCTATAAGTTTGTCTCTTTTTTAGTTATATTTTCCCAAATGCTTCTCTTTCTGATTTGCCACACTTCTTGTTGCGGCAAATCAGAAATAAATACAAAGGTATATAAAGCTGCACTCCAAACATATAATATCAAAAATGTTTCCCCTGACCATTAAATTAAATTTATTATAAGGAAATTATTTAACTAGTACAATCTAATTAGACACAGAAGGTTTGTTCAAATTTTGTAATATATTATTAACAAAATTATGAAATTTATGAATTCTGTTATGATGATAGTTGATCCTATCAGGAGCAATTCAAGAAAAATCCCCAAATCTGTGTATTTCAAACTACTACATATAATATAAAGCTTTACCGGTGATGGAGAGTACTGTATGTGGACAAAAGGCAATTACCTGTCCACTTAGTGTCTAAAGCCTTTACAGGCGGTATCACTTCAATTATGTTCTGCGTATAGTAAACCGTCATAAGTATAACATAATTATATTACCATCATAATATGTTAACCATAATATATTAACTACATCATAATATATTATCTACACATAAAGGGATTTAGAAGTTCGAATTTGGGCAAAATATCTGCTTTCACTTAATTATATGTGTTCCTTATTATATTAATCTTAATTTGATCTCTTATAAGTAAATTTTAGATGTTTCATTAATTTCTTTCTCTTGTTATTCTCTTGCACCAGATGTAGGATATATTTTCTTCCGTACTTCCTTACTTTATTGTTTTTATATTCCCATTAGGAAAGTTATTTTGATTTGCTGAGATTACAATACTAATGGATTTTGTAAAACAGGTGTACATTAATTTTTTGTTTTATATGCGTGAGGTTATAAAATATAGTAATAAATTTTTGAACAGTGTAAATGGACAATTTGCTATAATCTGTAACTTGTTTACTTATTTTTTATTCGTATGATAAAAATAAATAATAATATTGTCATGGTAATCCCTAAAGCACCTACCCTAAGGTCCCTACCTGGTAGGTAATCCCTAAGTTTCATTTGGAAATATTATCTGCATTCCACGTTCAGGGAGATGACACGTGTTCATAAATATAATAGGTATGGCTGGCTAACGGGTCTCCGAGTGTTTATCGGACATGTGATCATTACTGATAGCAATGAACCCAACTTCAGGTCATCAATTATTGGACATTTTGATCATCTGCAGATCATGTTTATTACTAAAAGTTTTTTGCACACGAACTTACAACATCTTTAGAGCTGGCGATGTGGCGGCCAGGATCGATGTGTTTGCTGGTATAAGAGGGACCCTCCCATGATCTACAACGATGGTAAACATATAATAAGGCACCGCGCCCGTGTATATCAGTGCAAGAGAGACCTAAAAGCTTCCGTAAGTAGGAACCTAGAGTCAGTACAGAGATTGTGCATTCGTTCTCTGCTAGTACATACGCCTGCACTCTACTGGAAAACCAGACCAGATCTCCAGGATTGACAGCTCTGAGTGGGATATACCCCGAAAGAAATAATGGGGAGATTGTCTATTTTAGAAATGATTTTGGTCGCAAGGTTGACCATTAGGAAAAATGATCAAGTTCTTCCTTTTGCTTCGCATGTGTTAACGTTCAACAGACCTTCCTTACCCGAGAAAGTATGTGCTGGCATACATCATCTAGATGTGGAGCTTTCATTCCTCATCTTAAGCAGTGTTTCAAGTGTGAAAGGGAGATATCGCATGTGTACGGCATGCATGTGACTACGGCAAAGTCATGAAGGCAATCTGTACAAAGATCCTCCAATTTGTGTCAACTGCAAAGAACACCACAACTGTCATTCAAGAAACTGTCCGCTTTACAAGATAG
Organism: Zanna intricata; assembly: GCA_010016005.3. Taxonomy (NCBI): domain Eukaryota; kingdom Metazoa; phylum Arthropoda; class Insecta; order Hemiptera; family Fulgoridae; genus Zanna; species Zanna intricata. The sequence goes on along the minus strand of JAAAKQ030189463.1, from coordinate 2,303 downwards.
AAACGATTTAGGAGTTAAAAACCCTAAAAATGTATATTATCCTGAAGCAAGAAAAATTATCAGCAATCGAACACCTTGACCGACAACGAATTATGCTGAAGCACTGCTACCTCTTCTTCACCAAAAGTTAACGTGGAGCAGTTGCTTTCTACTTTTGCACCAAGCAAATATAGGACCAAGCAATGATAGCTTGCTGCTATCATTGAAAGAATCATAGATAATAGGATGAACTCTTCTGTGCAAAAAGGATTAATGAAACCCGTCATGATACAATCATCAATAGATGTTTTACATATGGATGTTAAGGAGACATCTTATAATACCAGTCTTATTAAGAAGCCAAAGATAGAAGAAGCCAGGATGTTAAGTAGCCAAAAACACCATTCTTCGACCAATTCTGAGGTGAAGAAAGGTTTAGCAAGGGCACAGAAATTGGTGCACAGATTGGTGCGATGCAGGTCCAAGTTAAATTAGAGAAGGCCTTGATTACAGATACTGTTCAGCATGCTACTATGGAGCCTGCAATAGCATCAGAGGAGTCCTATGACAACAACAATAGAATTCTTCTACTGGCTGTGAAACAAGCTTATTTAGGTAACATCAAAGAAACAGTAAGAGAGTCTGGGTAACGGAAAGGCCAGAAGGGTTTTAGTACTAGTGTAGATGGTAAGTGACAAAAACTTCGATACATTTTTTGAATGAAAATGTCACTTTTATAAGTCATATTATTGTTGTAGAAGTTATAAGTAAATTTTTTCATTGCAATTATAGAAATAAAATCCTATATAGAAATGATTAGAATTCTAATTATAATTGCGTTAGCGTTGGAATGGAAGTTGTAATGAACAAATGCAGTTTTTTCCCAATCCTTAAGCTTTTGATGTTCGATATGTTTCTTACTTCAGTAGTCGGGATTGAAAAATATTCAAATCAGTTCCTAAAAAACAAATTCATGTAATGAGGCAAAAATAAAGAAATTAGAGTACATAGGGTGAGTTTATAATCGGATGGTAAAGGGTTTGCATACCATACCCTTAAAAAGCATAAGCTAAAAATGTAGCAATCTGTAGTTGTTGTAAAAGGTTGATGAATGTAACTATTTCAGGAATCCAAAATGTTGTGGGCCTTATATAAGAAGGAATGTTGTGAGTCTACGCAAAATGATACTGGCTATATGGGCTAAATATTGAACCTTTTTTCAGATAACGACAGCACATACCATGGATTATGCCTTGAAAGTTCAAGGCTATGTCAATAAAGTTCAAGACTGATATAAACATTCTCTTGCATAGACATCAGGGCTTCAGTACAACTATAAGGAACACTTTCATTTACTACAGATCATAATGACAGAAACTGTGATAATACTTTCCAACCTTAACGAACCAGAGTTGTAAAAAAAATTATGTTTCCATGAAGTACTGTTACCATTCATTTTGAAGTACTTCATAAAGGGCAACTTAATTAAAAGAAAATCATAACGGAAGTTAGAAGAATTAGAGCAAAAATATGCAAATGGACTATATTAATAAATAGGTATACAGATAATAATGCTACATATATTTATCTGTTTGTAGTTACAAAGAAAAGGAATATGAGATTGTTCACTTTAACATGCATAAGATAGAACCTTGACCGAAAATAACTAATTAAAAAAATAATAACCATTTTAAAATCCAAAAATCCGAAACCTGAAGCCGGAGAAATAATTCTGTAGAAGATATTAAAAAATAAATACGTAAATGATAATACGTTTTAAAAAGGTAGTTAACATCATTTATGTCACATACACAGTCTTATTTATGTTCTCTTTAAGCTGTTTATCCCCAAACCATGATATAGAAATGCCAGATAGTAAATTGCAAAATATTTCAAAGTAGCTGTTTCAAGTAGATGCTAATAGGCAGAATTTCTTTAATCGACCAAAATGGAAGCTTCATTCATTTTGTGTAGGGCATATCGAACCCAAGCACATTTTGAACTACATAAGATTTGTAACAGAAAACCTGGGGTACCACTGCACCTCAGGAAGGGACAGCTGTGTGTTAAGACTTCAGCTGATTGAAGTAGCTTGTATCTGCTAATTTTTTATGAATTCAACTGCTGTAAAACTTTCTTAATAAAGTTATTATCATAATGGGATGGCTCAACTGCTAGATAACTAATTAAAAGAAGGAGTATGCAACAGCAGCAGTTTGTATTAAGACGAATTAACATGTAAGTGGGTTTTTTTGTCTTCAGTCATTTGACTGGTTTAATGCAGCTCTCCAAGATTCCCTATCTAGTGCCAGTCGTTTCATTTC
>JAAAKQ030189452.1:1281-12090 GCA_010016005.3 Zanna intricata | reverse complement strand
CATTTTTCTCAAAAGCCGCAAAGAATACGGTGTTGGGACTAATTTTATTGAATTTTTCAGGCTAAAAAACATAAGAAATCATAACATTTACTGCTAAATTTGTGTTCCAGAATTTCGGTGACGTGTTATTTAACGGAACTGAAAACCAGGCAAAATCTTTTGCTAGCCGTAACACGCTAACAAAACGTTTTCAGGCATATGTTTATTGGAAACATTTTTCTTATTTTTAGATACAGAATCTGTTTCCGAGAGATTGCTGTGCAGTTTTGATACACCCTCTATATATATGTATTTTTTTTTTGTTATAAATAATTTAATATTGTTTTATTATCTTCATAACACACATTAATAATTGCTATTTTATATTACTATTTTACTAATTACTATTTTATATAATAAGTAAAAAAATGTTGAACCAAAAATTATTTTGTCACGGTCAATTTTGACTCAAAATTTTGGGAATTTTCATAGTGATGATTAGTTACATTATAATGTTTTACAATACTTTCTTTGAAATTACGCCAACCATCAGATGAACCTATAATCGTCAATTCTTTTATCATATATTTGTTTATAATAATACCAAGGAAATTATGGTTCTGGCACATTTATTAAAATTTAAAGAAAATAAAAATGAATATCTAAGGAAAGGAAATATTAATTATCTAAGGAACTTTGCAGAGGGGCAAAATTAAATCTGTACTACCATTTTATTTGATATGTTTCACTTTTAAGAACTTTTAGTTTGTAGAAAATAATTTTGTGTACTTTCTGCCCAGTAAAATTTTAACATAAATCCAATCATTAAAAAGCTATATAATATATATATATAAACAATCCAATTTCCCAAAAAAACAGTGATTTTTTAATTTTAAATTATTATTACACTAACCATTAGAAAACTAAATTTTATATTTATATCAAAAAAGGGTAATATGTCTAATTTAATTTATGTGCTTGAAGAATTAAAGATGTTTCTTTCCCAACATTTGGAAAACAGTAAGGTTGACATTAAAAAGTTATGCCACACAGAACTTTTTAGGCATTAGTAATTTCTGCAATTGTTCTGTAGATGAGTAATCCATAATAATATGGCTTTATTGTATACCAAAGTAAAAGAATTTTACAAACTGTTTCATAAGTGACTTAGTACATTTAGTGTATATTTTATTTTAGTTTATTAAAACTTGTTTGTCAATTTACAATATGAATAAAAAAAATACTTATAATGTCCTTTGGAGACTAAGATAATCTTGAGCTCTATGTGAAGCATACATTAGATGTGTTAAATTAACCCAATAATATAATGAAGAAAAAAGTATTTGAATATTAGTGTACTAATGAATTGATGAGATATAACAAAAAATTTCAATGTTTGCTACTTCTGCTAAGCAAATGTCACTAGTTTACAAAACTCATTTTACAAAAATTACTCATATTGGATTTGGACAATACTTTTTTTATAAAAAAAAAAGAAAAAAAAAGCCACAGCATTTACCCAAGTGTTTCATTAGCTAGGAGAACAGCACTACATAGTGAATATTTACTGTTCCAACAACACTAACACTGGCTTCTTGGTAAGAAATTTCTGATTCTGAAGAATGTTTTCCAGAAAGTATTGGTACTCTCTAGAAGCATCAACTTCAAGAGATAAAATATTTATATTAGAAGAATCAAGTATGCAATCACACATACAAAACTGGTGATTTGATTTGTGACTAGTACTTGTCTAAATTACAAACAAAACTTATAGGTGTACACTTGAAGTAATGGAATTCATTAGACATACATATTATAATTTCATTATATAGAAATAGAAACCAAATTTAATGAAATACTTTTCTAGTGATAATTTAATGTTCCTGCTATGATGTTTAATCTAAGTATTACATGTGCCATTAATGATCAGCATTTAGACTCAATAAAAAGCTTAAAGGCAGTGTTACTGCTTAACTAAAATAAATTTCCCTGTAAACGGGTGGCTTATGCTCTAGGAAAGAAGGAAATATGAAAATATATCACTCACTCATTTTTAAAGCCATTAGGTATTGTGTTTGAACATTTATGGTGAATCTATGAGATCTGAAAGTTTTTGGATATCTTCTCGGTCTGTAGGGTGGATTAATACAATGCTGTAGTTTCTTGTGTTTATGGGACAACTGTGCAACTAATTACCATTACATAATTAAAAACCGGTAAGAAAGAGACAATATGTAATCATAAAGAAAGAGATTATGTAAATTAACAACAAATTATGTAACATCTTAACTTATCAATGACTGACATGATAGTTAACATTTTTCAGTTATATTTTAAGGATTGTAACTAATAATCTAAAGGTTATAAAGAAAAACTGATTTGATGCATAAAGAAAGAATTACATTCACCTACTTGCATTTTAGTTCTGAATCTTCCTTTTAATTTAAACAGCAGCGTAACAAGGGTATAGGCTTAGTCTAATATAGTCTTTAATTATGTACATACATCTTTCAGATGTAGTTTAACCAATTCAGTACAAATTTTTCAGTATAATACTTGTATTAATTCTATCATTGAAACTGCAACGGTATGGAAGAAGACATAATGCTACATGATCTTTTGATTTTGCGATTTCATCTACTCGATAAAGAATATATTTATGTTTAACTGATTTTACTATATTTAAAATTTCTACTTTTAACATGTCTTTGGTGTATGAAATTTTCTTCGATTTTAACCATTTGGTAATTTCTGATTTTCAGGCCAAAGCGTTTGGAATTTTTTAAGTTTCCATGCGATGATATGGTGCATTATCTGCTTCAGCGACAGTTCTTGACAATTTTTTAAACTACCGTAAAATTGTCACTGATCATTTCATCACGATACTCTTAGAAAAATCTGGATTCAAATACCGATAAACCGCTGTTCGAAGACCTCTTTTCACTTTCTATGCATGTTACAATTAATTGTTTGCCTTTTTTGGCCAGGGGTTTCACCCCGGTTGACAAACATCACATAAAAGCATCTTTTACACTTTACATTTCTTTATCCACCCCAGTACCTTTTTCTGTAATGTCCTACATTAACCCGAGTTTCCTCTAGATATTAAATTGTCTTATCCTTTTCATTAAATCACTTAATTTCTCTTAAATATTCCCTACGCCGTGAAATAATATCTTCGTGTTCAATTGATGAAATTTTTTTTTTCTAGATGTGAAATGAGAATTCAGTGATTTTAGAACCTGATATAATGTTGTATTGCTAGAAAAATTTGGCAGTTCAGAATCAGTACTCACAGCATTTAACATTTTGCTCAAATTAGGAAAGTCATTTTTGAAATAAAATGAAGAAACTTTTTTCTGATAGAAGTTTTAGTAAAATCATCCAAATTTTCAATCATTTTTATATGCTTTTGATTCTTTTTAGGGCTGAAATGTTTACCGTCAATTTTAGGTTTCTTAATTATATTAAAATTGTTCTGTCATTAACACTTGTTGCACTACTTGCTTTCTGAACAGTTGAACAAGTTGCACTTGCTTTCTGCAGTTTGAGGATTATCTTGTTTTAAGGGTTATATATAAGTTGCTCTCTCTCTCTTTTTCTGTTTACCAACTGGAACCATGATAAGATATTACTACAGGATGAATGAGGATATGTATGAATGCAAATGAGGTGTAGTCTTGTACACCCTCAGATCAACCATTCCTGAGATGTATGGTTAATATATACATTGATTTTTTTTTGGGGGGGCTACTTAAGGTTTTTCCTAGTTTATGTTTCATGATGGAATCACTCATTGTGAAAACCCATTTGGTACAGAAGCACAGGGTAAATTAATATTAATAAAAATAACACTGAATAAAACTGTTACAAAAATTAACTATACCATACACAGTAACATGATAAACATAAACTGAAATACTTTCTTTCACTAAACTGAATAATAGTGTGAAGCATTGCAAATGATGTTATCATTATTAAACATCAGTAACAAAAACTCAACAAAATTTTTAATTCCTTATCATCGGAATGCCACGGCACTGAACAAGTGATAGCCTACACTTCCTGCATAATGCAAAAAATGCACTTGGATGTAACAGAAGATTCAGCTTAAACTATGAGATAATACTCATACGTGCTGAATTTGTAGTTAGATCTGCTGTACAGTTTTGTGAGACAAGGTTTAAGAAAAAAAAAAGCCGTGTCTGTGATGATAGAGGCATTGAAGCTCTGTAGTTCATGTAATGGACATCAAATCAGTGTCCTTTCATCCAATGACTCATCTATTGAAGGTTTAACAAAAATTAATTTCGTAACAATATAATTATTAAGGTTTGGGTTCTCATTCACTTGTAATTTTACAAGTTTACAAACCTGGATTCTCACTCCTTATGTATAAGAATGAAGGAACTGCAAGGTCAAACGACAGAACAGACTGAATTCTCTAGCCCTACCACTACGCTCTAATACCAGAAGGATGGAATGTTTCTGTTGTCATTTGACTGAAATAAGCTCTTTATATAATGAAAACTTATCTTTCATTATCAACAGAGAGATTGTAGTAATTTTTTGTATTTCATAACTTAACAAAATAAGATAGTACAAAAATAGTAGATAAATCTACTATCATCTAATATCAGGGAAATTAATGGATGGATATAAAAATTATGTATCTATAATACTGAACACAGTTCTTATCTTTGAATTCTTAACCAATAATAAATCATATAATGCCAGAAATTTTTAATCTTATCTATCAAAATCATACCGATAGTTCATCAAGTAAAACACACTGTATTTATTTGAAAATAAGACCCCCTTGATTGTAAGACCCTCCAAGTTTTGTGGGAAAATTTTAGGAAAAAAAAATTGCAAATGTTAAACCCATTAATATGACAGGCTGTAATTCCTAGAAGAACAGTTCTTGGGGAACTTCTTTGTTACTATACACATATATTAGTTGTTGGTTAAGGACAAATTTACTCTTTCACGTATTTACAAAATAATGCTATTTATTACTAATAATGGTATTTGAAGGAGTGGGAAGGAAGTAAAACCTACCTTTTTATTAAACAAGACCTTTGGTTACAATAGAAGCAACTTTACTAAAAGGGAGTTTCACTTATATTTTGTCTGTGTTACTGGTAAAATGAATTCAAAGAAAAACTTCACTGTAGGGTTTAAGTTAGATATTTTGAAATTCGCTGAAAAAAAAAATGGTGTATGAACAGCAGGTCGAGAGTATTCAATAAAACTAAACATTATTCGTTACTAAAAAAACCAGAGAGATAAAATTAAAGCCACAAAAAAAGGAATTCAATCTTTTCACAACCCTAAAAAAGGACCCATCCCACAGTGGATGATACAATGGATTGATACAGTGGATGGAAAGGAAGAGAAAAGAGTGCTGTGTGTAGTGATCTGTGAAATGATAAAAATGAGAGGGTGCAAAGTAGCAAAACACCATGTAACTTTAAGGCCTTGTAAGTAATTTTAAAGCCGGTTGTGGATGGGTGATGCAATTAATGAAAAGAAAAGAATTCACTTTGAGGCAGACAACTTCTTTGTGCCAACAACTACCAGCAGAATATGTTGAAAAAGTTTTGGAGTTTCAACGATACATACATGAAAAAAAAGAAAAGATCAGTACCTCATACCTCAGATTGGAAACGCTGATGAAATACCTATCTTTTTTGAAATGCCACAGAACACAACTGTAAATAAAGTGGGTGAATTCAGTGTACTGGTGAAAACAACTGGAGCAGAAAAAATTAGATGCACAGTTATGTTAGCCATTTGTGCAGAAAGAAAAAAATTTCCTCGTTATATCATTTTTAAAAGAAAAACTCCGTCAAAAGGAAAACTATCAAGAGGTTTATACATGTTCACATACAAGGAAAGGGTGGATGCACCTGAAACTAATGTACAACTGGCTAGAAGTCTTTGGAATTGCCACCCTGGAGCAATATCAAAAAAATGAGGACTTCTTGTTTTAGATAGCTTCCTTGGCCATCTTGAAAATTCTGTGAAGAATCAAATCAATGAAATGCACACAAATGCTGCAGTTATTCCAGGAGGCCTCACTTTCGTGATGCAACCCCCATCAATAAGCCATTCAAGGGCTATGTTAAGAAGTTTCACACTAAATGGAGGGCAGCTGGAGATCACAGATTCACGAAGAGTGGACAAATGCAGAAATCTTCAACAAAGGTTCTTTGCAAGTGGATTGTCAAAGCCTGGGAGGAAATTACTCTGAAAATGATAATCAAGAGTTTCAAGAAGACCAGCATCTCCTGCGCATTGGATGGAATGGAAGATCACCCTACATATGAGGATTCTGTCATCACAACTGAAGGAGAGACTGAGATTGATGACTGTGAAGACAAGGATGATGATGATGATGATGATGATGAAAGCAGCAGTGACTCCGAGTAAACAACTGTGTTCCAGGTAAAACATAATACCGCACTTTTTGCATTGCTGTTAAAATGTCAGCAATTGGTTCAAACTATAAATTCGTAACAGGTTCATTTCTGTTTTCAAACATACCTGTGAATCTGAACAGAGCCGTGCCCCCGATGTCAAATAGCATGTATCCTCAAATAACAAGAATTCTTATCTGTATAATTTACAATAGTTAGTGTTTAATAAAAACACTAAATTCATAGTTCAGTAATACAGTTATTTTTATTTTATGAAATACCTATTTGTAAGATCTACCTTGAATATCAAACCCCCAAAATTTTGAGATATAAAATTGGGATCTTATTTTTGAGTAAATACGGTAATTTTGTACCAACAAAATAGTGGATTTTATGAATCGGTAAAAGAGGCATTTATAAGACAATACAACACTTGATAATAAACTCACAATAAAGCTCATCCAATAGACTCCACTTTTTTTTTTGCAAATTTTATATCTAAGAGCATTTTCATCAAATACAACATGTGAATGTTTCCAATGGAATTGTTTCTTTAATGGTATATAATTTTTTATTGAAATTCATGATTTATTTAAACCAAAGTAAAAATTACACACAACTATTTTACAGCATCATGATATTTTACACTATAATAGGGAATAGTTAATATGTTAAACAGAGTCTCCTAGGAAATTTAAAAAATAAACTTATATTTGGTAATGTAGATAAACAATCAATTTTTTATAAAGGTTGAATTACATTACAGAATTTTTAAGAGGGCTTTAATCTAAGCATAATTTAACTTGTAATAGGGGCTATGAATGTGTTTTAGTGCAAGGTTTAATTAAAGTAAGCTATTAACATCATTAGTATCATTAAAATCAAATCATAGTTTTACATCAAGTTCCCAACTTTGAATTTTAAAGTATTTTTCAAGATCTAGGATCTTTGTAGCTGTAAATAGAATAAAAATATAAATAAATTTTAAAAATACATGCTTTGATGTGACATAATATTATATAATTAAATTCTTATATTTGTCAATATTTTGAAGCTTTATACATCAATGTATGTACAAAAAAGAAAAGATTCCTGAAATAATTCCTTGTTGGTAATAATCTGGAGTAATTTGATCATGTTTAACTTTATAATATGAAAAAATTACCAAAGATTAAAATTTTATGGAAGATTTTTCAATGTTTTAATGATAGTATATGTTGTTAATTAACACTAATTAATTAGAAATAAATTAATAATACTAATACAACTAATGTAATACAACCTTGTATAAAGCAGATTCAGCAGCTGCATTTGCCATTTCATTAGCCAGTTTATCTTCCCAAGAATGATTTATTTCATTTATCTGGTTACGATATCGCTCCTCCAATTCAACAGTAACATTCCACACATGATCCATTTCTTGACGCTTCATTTGAGATGCTAAATTATCTAGAGAAGCTCGGTTTTTTTCTTCTAATTCAGATACAACCTTCTGATGACTGCTTTCTAGTGAGTCTTGTAACCGTCTCATTTCTCCTTCATGTTTCTTTCTTTCTTCATCAATGAAATACTTGTAATGACTGATTAAATCTTCTTTTAAATTTTTTGATTCAGTCATATAATTTTCACTTACTCGCTGTAAAAATTCAAATTTATTTCTTTCATAATCTGCCTGGTACATACCTTTCACTTCTTCCACTATACGTTTTACGTTTTCTTCAATGCTCTGATTTACTGAGGCTGTATTCAATAAATTCTGCAATTCTTCTAACTTACTAATATATACTTTTTCTTCATTTGATAATTTCTGTAAATTTAACTCTTTTCTGTTCAGTTCAATGTGTAATGTATTTGACTGATCAGAATTTATAATATTAATATTTTCTGAATTGGCAATCTTATCTTTTAACTCTTTTACTTCCATTTGGTAACTTTTAACCATATACTCTTTAGTTTGTTTTTCCAGATTATCACTTTCTTTTTCAGAACTACCCAATAAATTTACTTGAAAATTTTCTAATAATGTTCTCAACTGTTCAATTTCATTTTCATACTGTTCTTTTAAAAGTTTCATTTTACCTTCATATTCATCTATAACAGCCTTTAACTTAGTTTCTTTCTCATTTAATTCTTTCTTCAAGATATTAATCTTAGTACTCACTTCAGCTTCATTCTCTGAGTTCATTCCATTCCCACAATTCTTCCTTTCATCACTTTTATTTCCTGCTAAATAATATTTATTATTATCTTCTCTTTCTTTCATTTCTTGTAAATCTTTTTTTAATTTTTTAATTTCATTTTCATAATCAGCATTAATTTGTTTAAGTAACTGAATTTCCTGATTATCACAATGCACATTTGAATATAGGAAACTAGGTTCAACGTTAAAATCAATGTTTAAGTCTGACAAGTAGTCTTGAAAATCTGTTTGAACTTCTTCATCGCTTTGTTCTACAGTCTCCTTTGAAAATTGTATATTCTCTTCTTTTTCAGAAATGACACCATCGGCTCTGAAAATTTAAAACAAATTTTAATTTTATTTTATTGTTTAAACACATATGTTAGGTCAGAAAAATATTTATTATAATGAAATTGTTTTCAAAGATACATATTTTTTATTTTACATGAAAGAATTATTAAAATTGATGAACGGCTAAAAACAATACAATAGTTGTTTTTTTTTTTTTAGATTACATGGATAGTGACATTTTTTGGAACACAGAGAAAGGTACAAAGAGCATTTTTCTATGCCATCACTTCATAGTGAACACATTAAGTAAGTTCAGAATAAAATTAAAGTTTGGAATTCAGTCTTTTATAATTAGTAATCTTTGAAGACAGTTATGTTCTGAGCACCACTGTTTAAAAAAAAATCTACACCCACATTGATATTAACTGCTATTCCACTTAATTCAGAGATAAACCTTTACTCACTTCAAACCAATGTCCATTTCTTCAAATGTTTAAGTTAATAAAATTATCCTTTTTGGCATTACTACCTAAAAGTAAATAAACAAGAACAACTTAATGCTATAAATATTTTTTTATTCAAGAAATTCTTAATTAACCAACTACTTTACTTATTAAATTTTATTTGAAAAATTCATTAAATGGTGTATTACCTTTGAATACACCTTTGTTCAAGTATCCTGATGAAAATAGGATACTTTTTGATAAGCCAAAAAAGTGTACTATAAGTATATGAAGTATTTAAATATTAGTATGGTTCTAATAAACAACTAAAATATTAATAAAACATGATAAGTTCATGTTTAATAGAACAAAATATTGCCTATTATACTGTAGTTAATATTTTACAATAACAAAAAAAGATTTAGAAATAATTCAGCATTTTAAGTTTTCATATCTCTTCACATTATAATTGAATTTCCGTTCTAACTAATAGCTATTTCACAGAAAAACAAAAATTATAATAAATAAGTAAATAAAAAGTTACGTACTGGACAACTAATTTTAAGTTTACTGAAATAAAATTTTGTTCTAGCAATGACTTTTCAAAAGAAAGTACAATCACTTTTCAGTCGAAAAATTCATTAAACGGTGTATACACTTAGAATACACCTTTGTTCAAGTATCCTGATGAAAATACTAAAGGTTCTTATTTTTTGAATTGGAAACAAAAGTGTTTTTTCTTCTTCAAATTCTTCCTAGTCATTTTTAAAACAAAGTTATTTAGAACAGTATGATTTTCTAAACATTTGTTTGTTATAAACAATTATTAAGGTAGAAAAAGATAAAATTTTCTCCAAAACAACGCATATCAGAGTTAAAAATTATGCATAAACAATTTTATAATAAGCCTATAGATAATAAATTGATGTCAAATAATCTAATGAGCAACAGATTTTGAACTAAGCTCATTCAGTTTTAATGTATGATCGAATACTAAGCTGTTATCCATAATATTATTTTTTTTTAAATAACAGGTAATTTTAAAAAAATCAGAATATTTCATTACTAATAAGTTCCTTCATTAACCTCTTTCCATCTGTTTTGGATTTGACCTTTCCATGTTTCGTTATTTATTTTTAATAAATATCCCTTGACAGATCTCTTTAGCTACAAAACATTTGATAATTCCATGAATTTGTCTATTTTTTTCAACTCATTATTGGTTACAACAATTAGATTATATGAATATTATCTAATTGAAGTTAGATGATATAAGAAGAAGTTTTGTGTGAAACATTTGGTGTTAGAGGAAGGTGCAGGATCACCCTTCCACAAATTGGTTAATTTGATAGTTGAGGGTTGTAAGTTATGGTAGGAGGTCATATGTCTTACAAAACTGTTAGTATGTTGTTTAAATATGTTAGTATGTTGCTGACAGAAATCTCTGCTGAGGCATTTGTATTGATGGCATCCTGATAGAGACCAAACTGATGAC
>JAAAKQ030189430.1:0-12091 GCA_010016005.3 Zanna intricata | reverse complement strand
AGCGATAACGAAACTAACCTAGCAGCTTGAAACTTGCATAGACATAACAAAAAATAAAGCATGCGTCATCTACGCAAAACGACAGTACTACCAACATAAACAAAAATATAACTAAATTGTGGATAAATATTGATTTACCCTCGTATTCCATATATTCTTATTTCATTGTGCTGTTTTTCCACTGATTTTCTTTTGTATTCTTTCATTCTCTTGGCTCGAGTTTTATCTAGACCATTTTATCATTTTAGACGGATTGTTATTTTTAAATTATAAAAATTTTATCTTCAGTATAAATATTGTTACTTAATTTTTTTTTCAATTTTTTTAACTTACTAAAACAATGAAACTCACAATATTATGAAAACAATAAATCGTATAATATTAATTCACTATTAACTCTCAGAATGTTTACCACAGTTCAATTTCACTAAATAAGTAATCTTTCTTTTTCTGCTTAGCCTCTGGAACTACCGTACAGTATTACTTCAGAGGATGAATGAGGATGATATGTATGAATTGTAGTCTTGTATAATCTCAGGTCGACCACTTCTGAGAAGTGTGGTTAATTGAAACCCAGCCATCAAAGAACCACCGGTTTCACGATATAGTATTCAAATCCATATAAAAGTAACTACCTTTACTAGGATTTGAACTTCAGAACTCTCGACTTCGAAATTAGTTTATTTGCGATGTCGCGTTATCCACTACACCAGCCTTGTGGGCATAAATAATCTTTTAGATAAATAATCTAAAACTTTTGTTTAATAAATTTAATGTCGTTTTATATATCGAAAAATATCGTCTATACCGATTGTCTTAGACTACATCGATTGTTTTCTATGTAAATATCGTCTTCCTCTGATAGTTAATATCTTTGTTATTAAATTTTCTATGAATCTCTTTTAAACGGTTTTCAACAAATGGAACTAACAACATGTAAACACGCTTCAATTAAATAATGATAAATAGTGATATTTTCATAGAAATTGGTTTAGTAGTTTATGAGTTTAGAGCACATACAAACTAATATTGTCTTTTTATTTATGTAGACTATGAATAAAAAAAGAACAAGCTAATTTTACTAATACTATATGATTGTTCACACTTCTATGACTGATTTATGACTGTGTATAATTCAGGTTACTTTGGTACAAAAGTTTGTTACAGATTGTTTTAAACAGGTCGCTATAGGACCGATAGTTTATAAGTGGAAGATGAAGTGTTTCGATTATTATTGTTGAATTTTTAATGTGAATGCAAATATAGGCCAATGAATGATAACAAATCGTTCTCATTTTTACTTCTTCGCACAAAACAACTTTTAGTGATACATTTAAATTGTTGATTGTAAAATTTTTATATTGGTTTTATCATGAAATTGTAATAATATAAATAGCCGAAAAATGAATTTAAAAATAATTCCCATTTTTTTTTTTAGAGAATTAAATTGATTTCTTTTATTATTTAATAGTAGTGGTATCTTTAAGAATTTAAATGAAATTTTAAAATGTTTTAATTGGTATTTAATTTTTTTCAGATCCTAATACTGAAATTTTTGAGTTTATAATAAATTCTTTTTAAAAAAATATTACTTTAAATATATTTTTATAGATTAGTTTGCTTCTCATAATGAAAAGCAAAAAATATGTCATTGATATTACTGTACATCTCTGCATTTATATAGAGCTCAAAATGTATCTCCTCGTCGATCATAAAACTGAATTTATTTTACTTTCCCGTCTAGGGTTATAGCGGAGCTATAGCAGTAGAATGGAAAATATTGTATTAGGTCCAACTTGGGCATATGCGATTTTCACCGTATGTCACCTTTTGACACCTTAGGAACTAAAAAAATAAAAAAACCGGATGCAAATTTTCCGGTGTTCGTATGTAAGTGTGTATGTGTGTGTGTGTGTGTGTGTGTGTGTGTGTGTGTGTGCGCGCGCACGTGCGTGAGTGAGTGAGTGTGTGTAACCTGTTGCACTCTAAATCAGCTTAATTGCTGTATCAATCATGACAAAATTTTGTTAGATTACTTCTTTATATGAGGCATTGATGCTATTAGATGTTTAAATTAAAAGGTGAAGGGAATGAGGCTGTACAGCAAGGCCACCTTTATTATCTAGAGATTTCGTCTAATTAAGATCTGATTTTTCTGAGGCACATTTGTTAATTAAAAAATAACATTTGCAAAAAAAAAAATCGCTCCGCCACCATTAAAAAATGATCTGAACCAGTGGCTAAGTGGGTCCACTGCGTCCCTGTCACTATCAGGAGCGCTAGTAGCACTGATGTATTTTAAATAAAGTTGTTTGTGTAAGGCGCGTGACGATAATGTCCAATAACTGCCCGCCTCCGTGGCGGTGTGGTAGCGTCTCGACTTTTCAGCCGCCGGGTTCGAATCCCGGTCAGGCATAGCATTTTTACAATTCATTCATCTCATCCTCTGAAGATATACTTAACTATGGTTCCGGAGGTTCAACACAAAAAAAAAACTGTGTTTTCAGCTTGACAATTTAAAATTATACATTAATAAGTTAAACCAAGAAAAAGTTGTAAAAATTAGTATAAATTCAACTCCTTGGTTTTCTTATTCCTGTGACAATGGATAAAGAATATAATGTTACATCTATAGATGTTTCTTGGAAACTTTTTATGGTTTTACAATTTATTACATGAAAACAAATTTGATTTTTTTAAATGAAAAAGAAGATGTTTGAGATGTTTATAAATTAATTATTTCTTGTTAAAAATCTAAATTATATACAGCTTTATAAACCCTGAACTTTAGAAAATTGAAATTTATTAAATAATCGAAAATTATTTTTTTATAAAATTTTTAACATTGATTTTTTTTCCTTTTCTTCAACTAAAGGTCATATTTAAAATTTTTCTAAGTGTTTCTCTCCTACAGTATTTTTAAGTCTCTCATCGGTATTCTCCTGAATTCTTCTTTTACTTTTCTTTTTGTTTTGTTCTTCATCATAGAAACTTTTTTATGATATTTCTTTTCATTTTTATGTATTAATTTCCGATTTTGTAAGTCCGAAATTTTTATTGCTATTGTGTTTAAGTTGTTTTTAGTATTATCTCAGTATGCGCTTTTAGATTTTTTTTATGGATGAAAGGGAATTTTCTTAGAAATTCTGTTATCTCACATGTTAAAAATTTTACCTTTGAAAGCCGTTCTCCTTTCATAAATTATTTCTTTAAATTTCTGGTATAGCATTTTGTAGGAGCGGAGTTTAAATACGAGGCTTATTAAAAAAATGAAAAAAACTGAACGTTTTGTTCCAATGGAAATATTTAGTGACGTGCGGTTAACAGCGTTGTGTTCCGTTTAACTTTCTCTGTAACCACATCTTCTTGATTTGTTCATATCTCGTTTAATTTTCGTGTTATTGTTAGTTAAGTGCAAAATTTTCATGTGATAATAGCGAGTTTTTAATATGCAATTTATTTTATGATTGAACTTCTGTCTCAAGGTCGTAGACTTAAATCCAGCTTTCGTCTACAGTACCGTTACGATCTTTTTCATCGTCATCGGCTTGCATTTTTCATCGGTTTTGCATTGTTTCATCGTCATCGGCTTGTTGACTGTGGAGAAGTTGTCTGTGGATTGTCCACCGGTAATTGTTTAATCTTTCTGCTGTTTGGTCATCAAACGAGGAATAAACTTCGCTGTAACTCGATGCATGTTCAATTTTTCAGTCATAATGTCAGTATGATCCAATCTAGATGCTTACCCTTTCTGCAAGATAGTCAATCGGCGATTTGACCTCACCAAATCGTTAAATTTCTGAACGTGAATTTCATCAGTTGAAGTCGAATGCCTTCTTAGTCGAGAATCATCTTAATAAAAAAATTGTGTTAACAAATTTGCAATAAATAAAAAAATTTTGTTTTCGATTTTAAGGTATGGAAAAATTTTGGGGAAATTTTTTTTTTTAAATATTAAGATAAGCATATGTTGAGCTTAACGTAAGCTGGGGTTATGATTGTAAAATTAAAAAAAAAATTGATCCTAAATAAACTATCTACCCACCTCCGGGAGATTTTGACCCCTAAAATTTTTACCAACAAATTGCACCATATACATGAGTCTCTGTTCCAAATTTCATCAAAATAGGTTTATCCAGTTAAAACCTATTAAAATTTGAACACCTGCATACGTACATACGCCTCTTCATACGTATATAAGTACGTACGAAGATTAACCCGCATTATTTTGTGATCCCTGGGTCATAAAATGTCTAAAAACCCAAACTCCGTTTTTTGACTGATTACCATACTTTCTTTCGTGCAGAATAACCCTAGAGCTATGATGTCAGGAAACTAAAACCTTCTATTTAAGTTATGCAGAAAATATACTAAAACATCAGAAGTATTTCTTCAAAAACAGTTACAAAAACTCTTGCGCTCTTCTGTGTAAAGAAACCAACTTTTCTTTTTCTGACGCCTTCACTATTTTCCAGTCTGAAACTCACTGATTTTCAGATTACAACGTTCATGCGTACGATTAACCAGTAGATCCTACATACAAGCATTCAGTTATCAAGTTTAAACTTATTCGTCTATGTAACTCGCTGCATAAGTGCGTATGAAAAACACAACTCAGACAAGATAAACTCAAAATTTTTTTCAATTTTAAATTTAGAGTAACTTTCTATCTTTTTATGTTTAGTAACCGTATTATGTTACTTCAGAGGATGAATAAGGATGATATGTATGTATAAATGTAAATGAAGTATAGTCTTGTACAATCTGAGGTCGACTATTCCCGAAAAGTGTGGTTAATTGAAACCCAACCACTAAAGAACACCGGTATTCACGATCTAGTATTTAAATCCTTTATTAGGATTTGAATTTTATAAGTTTCGACTTGGAAATTAGCTGATTTGCGATGTTCCATTAACCACAATACCAGCCCGTTGGGCTAAATTTGTAGTAACTCAAGAACGACTCGGCTAATCTCTACCAAAGTTTTATATGCATATTATTATAAACACTTCTACAGCACATATAGATTAAAATGAAATTTATCGAGCAGTTTTGGAAATATTTTAGCTATAAAATGTTTTACGTGACCTTGTAAATAAATGTATATATAAATAAATATATATAAGGTAACTCTCATACTTAGGTGAAAAAAAAAAAAAATTAATTTTCATCTTTCAATCAACCATTTATCTAAATGTAATACAGTAATTATCTTCGAAAAGCCGATAAAAAATAAAAATAATCTATTAAATATAATTATTAAATAAAAATCAATATTAAAAATTTAATTAAACACGTAAGGAACGAAGAAAGAATTTCCTTTTCTATAAACAGATTAAAAAAATTGTTTCTACAGTAACTTAAATTATTTCTTTTTCATTCGTTAAAAAAAATTAAAATTTATTTTCTTAAAAGAATAATACTGTCATTGGAACATAATTTTAAAGATTTTTTTTTTAATATAAGTTACTTTTTGAATCTTTTGGTTAAATTCAACTTGTTAAACAATATTTAGTATAGAAAAACAACTTATAACTTGTTTTTTTTTTGTACTTTTATTTATGTTTTTTAAACAATACAAAAAAAAAAGTCGCAATTAAATTTAATGATGTTATAAATATAAAACTTTATTCTAGATAAATTTACGTAGTGGACATTAGTTATAAAACTGGACGGCACAAGTGACCTAGAATTTAATTGATTTTTTTTTCTTTTTATATTTGCAAAAATAATTTAATGAAAAAAAATCGAACTTGTAATGTCCAAAAATAAAAAAGGAATTAATAAAAATATTACCTTGATAAAATATATATATATATATTTTTAACAAGTTTAAAAAGTAATTTATTAGAAATTTTAAGTATGGGCCATATTTGGAATTTACTACATTCTTGATTTTTTTTTCCATTTATTTCACGTAGGAACGAATTTTGTGAATCTTAATTAATCGCGTGTCAATTTTTAAATTATTGTATAAATCGATTAATATTTAACAAATCCTGTTTTTTGTTATTTTTCTTTTGGGTTGTTTTTTCTAACTATACGTTTCACCAAAAATTAATAACAATAATAATAATTAAGAATGTAACTCAGTAATTCAGCACAGGATTTCCTTCTTCTGTATTCATAAAAAAAAAATTATCGAATTAAAGAAAATTATATACATGTACTATAAACATACATACTTTGTTATACATGTATAGTACACATAAGCGCATGCGCGCGCGCGCGCGCACACACACAAACATATTGAGTTTCATAGTACATGTAATTTGATTGTGAATTATAATTCACATAAAAGCATCACATTGACTGATAAAAAAAATTATTATTGTAAAATATAATTATTTTAAATAACTAACTAAACTAACTGGAGGAAGAGAGTAGCCAGGGCTCACCACATCACGATTGCTAACCATGCTATATTTGACATTATTTTATTGTTTATTTTTTTGGTATGTATATTAGTGGTTGTGTAATATTTCTTTTTTAATTTTTGAGTTAGAAATAATGAACGCCTGGGGTCGAAATATGGCGACGTTTAGCGCCAGGCAGATAGCCCTTCTGTCTGGAGAGTTCTGGTTCTCCACACGCAAGACTGGATTAGTCGGAACTCCCCGATGATGACATAAGGGACCCTCGAGGTATGTGAGGGACGCGGAAAGTGAAGGGGGTGTGAACTACACTCCTTAAACTTGTAGGTTAGGGACGGGACAGCAATGCATCGGTATTCCATAATTCCATAAGCGGAGGTCATTGCCATTGCAAAGAAGCTGGGAGGACCCCGATGGCGCAGCCCTAGATGGAAGCTAAGACAGGAAGGGCAGTTTGCTATCACGATGCAGCGGCGACTGAGTAATACCTAACGACGGGTCCGGTTGCCGTGGGGGTGTATTAAAAAAAAATAAAAAATACTCCTCGTTTTTCCCATGAGCTTTTCCGCACATTGTTGTCGTAAATTATCCAGCTTTCATCTTTCATATTAACTGCTTCAGCAATAAATTTCGTTACATTTCATTAAAGATTGTCAGTTAGAATTTCGGTCGAGTAATTTTTCCGAGTCAAATCATGTGGCACCCAAACGACGAGTTTCTTTTTGTAGCCAGCTTTCTTCAGATGATTTAATGTTTGGTGATGGATGTTTAGTTTGTTGGCGATGTTATGACTCCTTACATGCCGGTCTTTTTCGATTTTTGATAGAATACGCTAACGCTGTCTCGTGTATAAAAGGCTCATTTATTTCTTAGACCACCTATTATTTTACCTTTTCTTGCATTTTTACATTATTTTATGTGATTATATATTTTAAATAAATAGTACAGATTTTAATAAATGTATTTATATTTCATATTATGCATTTTATGATGCTTCTCTTATCAATATTTTGAACATGGTTTCCCGTGATCCATCAAAGCAAATGTTGAAGAAATTTGTTTTTTTCTCTTTGGAGTAGCATTTATATTCATTTCGATCGGAACAAAAGATATTTATTCATTATAGTAATAAAATCATAAAAATTAATAAAAGTAACTGAAAAAAAAAAAAAAAAAATTATTATAAGTTGTTTTTTCAGTGTGTAGTGTCACTTTATTTATTTGAAATTCATAAATCTCAGAATTCTTTTATCTTGAAGTAATGAAATGTAACCTAGCCTGGCCAGTAGTCTTTTATAACACAAATTAAAAAAATCTTGCTAAGTTCTAGAAAAGTTTTGACACTAATAACGATAAAATGTAACACAACTAGTTCTTAGATAGTTTTGTAGGTCTTCGTAGTTTTATTTAACGAATATAGAAAGACAGTTTCAAGCAACAAATTTATTTTTTGGGGTTTATTCCAGATTTTAGCCTCTCCCATTAACAATTAAAATATTTTGTATCCATTTGTATATAAAATGAATTTTTTTCTTAACATTTTTTTTTAAGTTAAGAACGTCACATTAAAAATTTTTACGGTTTTTTAGTCGATACTTCAAATTTTTTTTCCTTATTTTTAAATTATAAATCGATTCATAAAGAAGATAGATTTAATGTCGTAACAATTTACGCTGAATTAAATTAAAAAGATAGATACAGTTTATCTAAGTGTATCTAATAAGCGGCCGATATAGCCTAAGTTGCAACGACGGATGTTCGCAACTCGCTTAAATTGCCTTGAGGGTATCACGTAATAAAATATATTATATTTCATTACTTACGGTGTTAGTTTCGTATCTGGAAAGAAACGATTAAGCCGGCTTGCTTGATGCTGGATAAAACTGGAGAGAGAGCAGAGCTGGAATATTATAACAGCGAACAAACGGCGTTCCTGTCTTAGGAGGAGCTCTGTAACCGTAATTACCATGCATCCTCCTCCTCCCATTGAAAACATTTCTATCAATGAATTTCAAAATTTATTTCTCCCACCCCCTTCCACTCTACTAACGATTCTATATACTACACCTTCTCTTATTTTTTTTGTCTCGCTTTTTCATTTTATAATTTCTATTCTTCTCTCGGTCTAAATAATTATTTCTTCTTTTTCTTACTCATCCCACCCATACTTTTTCATTTATCCTGTGTGAGTGCGTGTGTGTGTGTGTATATATATATATATGTATAAAACTTATATCGTTCCTTATTCTTATTTTATTTTATTTCTTTTTTTGTTAACATTTAAATTGTTACTACCTATCAAAGCATTTTAATTACCATTATATTCCTTTCCTTTATATTTTAAAATTCTACCGCCGCTGCTGCCACATATACTACAACACTAAATTTTTATCCTTTCATTCATTCATTCATTCATTTATTGATTCTTCATTCATTAATTTCAATTCATTCAGTAATTTTTTTAAATGTATTCATTCATAAATTATATTTGTTTACTTTTACATTAATGTTTATTAAGTAATTGTAATTGTGTTGTAATGAATATAATATGTTAAACAAAATTATTTTAAAGGTAATATTTTAATTATAATAATTAGGTATAACTTGAATAATAATATTCCTTACTACTTTTTTTTTTAGATCTGTTGAATTCTTCTGTACACAAAAGCAAAATAATTAATCTTATTTTGTACAGATTATAAAATAGACAGTAATAAAAGTAATTATAGATTATTTTAATTTTATTTATTTATTTTCGTAATAACTGATTTAAAATAACTTATCATTCCTTTAGTTTTATTCTCTCTCTTTTTCTGTTCAGCGTCCAGAATCATTGTAAGGGATTACTTTATTGGATGAATGGGAACGATATGTGTGAATGTGAATGAAGTATATTCTTGCACAATCTCAGGTCGAACACTCCTGAGAAGTGTGGTTAATTGAAGAAACTAAAGAACACTGTACCCACGTTCTAGTATCAAATTCTTGTATAAAAGTAACTGCCTTTACTAGAATTTGAACCATAGAACTCTCGACTTGAAATCAGCTGCTTTGCGAAGACGATTTCACCACTACACCAGCATGGTGAGCTTTTTGTTTTATTCCAATCCTTTTGTCTCAATGTATATATTTTTACTATATTTATATAAATGAATTTTTCATCTTGGTGTCTGAACCATTTTTATATACAAATTTTTCACCTGCTCATTGTAGCCGAATTTCGATAAACTCTTTGAAATGACTTAAAAAAGGAAGTAATCTGATAGTGTAAGATCAGAACCGTAAGGTTGATGAGGTGTTGCTTCCCCATCAAATTTTTGAATAGCTTTTTGTATGCGAAAAGCGGTATGAACATGGGTATATCACACAGATAAATTACTTAGTTTAGGAGAGAACCGATATATTTCCTCTTTATTGCAGGTTTTATTGTAATTTCTAGAATATAAAATAATACGCACTGTTGGTTATACCTTGTTTTTCCAAATAATAAAGGTATTACTTCAATTACTTATACAAGGTATAAAAATATTTCTTTAAAGGATGAATGAGGATATTTATCAATGAGAATGAAGTACAGTCTTGTATTATCTCAGGTCGACCACTCCCGGAAAGTGTTGTTAATTGAAACCGAACCATCAAAGAACACCGGTATCCACGATGTAGCATTCAACCCGTATAAAAGTAACTGCCAATATTAAGATTTGAACTTTATAGATCTCGACTTCGAAATCAGATATCCGATGACGAGCTTAACTACTAGACCAGCCCGGTAGGGTTGGCTCATATTCAGAACATATATTAATAACGTAAAAAGAAAAATTGTTGAAAAAATTATACCGGCCTCCATGGCGCGAGTAGTAGCGTCTCAGCCTTTCATCCGGAGTCCTGGGTTCGAATCCCGGTCATGCATTGGATTTTTCACACACGCTACAATTCATTCATCTCATCCCTCTGAAGATATACTTAATTGTGGTTCCAGAGGTTAAAAAAAAAAAACTATACCCGCTAAGTGACGCTGTTGACGAGATATTTACGAAACAAACAAACAAATATACAAACAGACATTCTTCTTCTATATATATATATATAAAAGGCAATGTTCCTATTTGTGTTCGCTATAGCCTAGAAAATTACGGAATGGAATTACGTGCGGGTTTTTGCAAAATAGTCCGCGTTGTCCGGAGAAGGTATAAAGCTATTGAAATCATCGATCTGACCAATAGAAATAAGGGGTATTTTTTTTTTTTTTTTTTATCCTCTGGAACCACAGTTAAGTATTACATCAAATGTCGGAATGAAAGGCCGAGACGCTACCACTCGCGCCACGGAGGCCAGCAAGGTATTTGAACCGATTACTATATTTAGAGAGTTGTTTGAGTTAAATCCGATTGGTAGTGCTGTTTTGACAATTGGGCTTATTTAAATTCTGATTTTATAAAGTGAAAGGTTGCATTTTGTGAAATTCCGTAATGTTTTGAAAGTTTTTTAACGTTCAGTATTAATTTTGATGATTTTACAGTCATATCAAAATTTCAATTGTCTTCATTTAATATATATATATATATATATATATACACACACACTCAAATCTAGCAATAGTGAATCATTGTTGGGTCTGCTAGTATGTTATATTGTAAAATCATTATTATGGACTTTAATCTCATCTATTTTTCTTGTATTTTATTATTAATTATGAACTGATAAGATTTTTATCAGTTCATAATTATTTTTTCACGGATTTCGTCATTCCAATAAAGCAAATATTTTTATTTTTAGCTTATTCGCTTTATCTGTTCCTGTCACGACTTGTACAATAGAGTATTTTGTACCGATCAGAATAATTATTTATTTATGTGGTTTACGTTGTACAGTCGTATATAAAAACTGATTCTCATGGATAAGTGATAGTACTTCTAGCTTTTTCTTAATGATTCTGAATTCAAACCTCTTTTAGT
Source organism: Zanna intricata (assembly GCA_010016005.3). Taxonomy (NCBI): domain Eukaryota; kingdom Metazoa; phylum Arthropoda; class Insecta; order Hemiptera; family Fulgoridae; genus Zanna; species Zanna intricata. The sequence goes on along the minus strand of JAAAKQ030189430.1, from coordinate 762 downwards.
CTTGACTATTTTCATTTTCATTTGACTATTTTCATTTTTACTATATTAATATTTTATTATAATAAAAAAAAACCTAATTATTGTTTGATTTACTCATTTTTTACCTGAGAAAATAAATAAATAAATAATTTCATGAAATCTGTTTTTATTTAAGTTTTAAAATTAATGTGTTTTTTTTTTTTTTAATATATAAATAATTTTATTTATTAAGATGAGAAAAAACTAAAAATAACTTCTCGTCTAAGCTATATCGATTATGAAGAGTAAAAATTCCTTTTGACCACTGACGGAGGCCGTCACATACCAATAAGGAATGAAACCGTAAAACTTATAGCAATAGACAACCGGTTTGTTCGATCATAAAAATTCTCCAAAGTATAGCCTAATATAATTGAAGCACTGTAAAGTATGGTACTGCATTCATCCAGTATCTATAACTTGTGTTATCTTCTACGAAAAGTGTATCAACATTTTGTTGAATTATCTGATTCGATATTTTTTGTATTTTATCTAAACAAGTTAGTGGGTAGGTATTCAATTATTTACTGTTTAATACAATAAATGAGGATGTGAAGAGCCATTGTTCAGACTGCTTTTGTTTATCATTATTTTATTTTTTAATTTTCATATCAAAAGTGGACAAAAAGTAGAAACCGAATAGAAAAGATATAACCGATATATAAACAGAGTTCTAAGGTTCAAGTCCTAGTAAAGATAAAAATTTTTATACGGATTTGAATACTAGATCGTGGATACCGGTGT
>JAAAKQ030189419.1:0-12091 GCA_010016005.3 Zanna intricata | reverse complement strand
TGTACAAGACTACACTTCATTCACATTCATACACATCATCCTCATTCATCCTCTGAAGTAATACCTTACGATAGTTCTGGAGGCTAAACAGATAACGAGAAAGAGAGAGGTTAAAACTATATCTGGGTTTTCATTAAATATTTTATTACTGAAATATCCCTTTAAGGTATATATGTTTTATTTATTTCCGATATTTCTTTATATTGAAATAAACAAATATAAATTTCGCAGTTCATTATCTCTTTACAAAACAACTAATTTTGGGGATGATATTTTTCTAATGCAAAGATTCGGCGAATTCTTTCTTCTTAAATTGGTCATCTTAGACAGACCACAATAAATATTTTAATCATTTTTTCTCTTTTGGCTTCCTTTCTTCCCAATATTTTTCATTCTTTCTCCACGTTTTTTGCTTTAAAAATTTATTGACAGTCTTTCAAATGTTATAAAGAAGAGAAGACTGATGGTTTTTCTGACATCTTTAAAGAATGAAAGAAGAAACTGACTTAAAGAATTTTTAATTTTGTCTATAATCAAAAACTTTTTTAAATTATTATTTTCTTCTTTTTTTGTGTTCTTGTTAATTCCTTCAAAAGAATTGAACTAATTTTTATGGTATACATATATAAAGTATACTTCAAAAATTTTCAATTTACTGTAGAGACATATCAGTTAAGAAAATAAAATAATTAACAAGAATATTATTTCTTCCAAATCAAAAAACCAAAATTATACTTTTAAACTTATCAAAAAGTGTATCAAATAAAATAAAAATATGCTAGAAATAATCATTTCAGAAATATTTAATAAAAAAAATCACGAATCTCACGTCCTCCCTTTTTGCGTGAATTTTTGAAATTCTTGGAGAAAAAAAGTCATTACAATATAAACAGTAACCATCAAAATTAACCTAAACGTTCGTTTAATAATATGAAAATTATTTCCATAGATATCCTGGTTTGTATACCGTGTTAAGCAAATACAAAAAATTAAATTTACTCGTAGCTGGATGTTTTTGTTAATTTTACATAATATATGTTATAGTTTAGTTTTAATACTCCATTTTAATTTTAAATCGATAATCAACTATTTCTAAAACTTCAATGTAGGTATAATGACAATCAACACCGATAATCTTATGTTATTTTGTTCTCTAATGTTTTTTATTAGCAATACAATTTATATAGCAATGCAATATTCCCCATTTCAACCCTAATGTTAAAATCTGCAGCTACTACTCCATTGCCTTTCCTATAAAGATAAAAGTTTAAACAAAAAATGAAAGTAGAAAAACAATTTGACAGGAAGTCAGTTGATAAAATTTAAAGCTAAAATTATTTTACGACACGGTGTTAAAATAGATATTTAATGTAACCTAAATTACAAACTTTTATTATCAATATATATCTAAGCATATAAAAAACAAAAAACTTATAGGATTATTTTTAAAAGCAATAAGAAAAAACATTAAAAAAAAAATCATTAGAATGAGTGCATGGAGAAGACAGTCTCCCGATTCAAGGAGAAGATTATCTAATATATAGTTTGGTTTCAAGATACAGGTCCTCTAAGTTGAACCTTACATTGTCTTTTACCCTCCTCATTCTTCTCTCTCTAAGCCAGTCATGTCGTGTAAGATATGTGTTTCCGCTTAATTAATTAACAAGGTAGTACAGCAAGCCTTGCTTGACATTCACATGCAAATTCCCATTAAATACACCAACCATCTTCTCTTTTTTATCCTTTAACCCCCCCTTCTCACACGATCGAATAAAACTTAAACAAAGCCACTCCCTTATTATAATTATTTTTAACGCTTTTATATTCTTTTATTTTTATATAGTATTACATTTATTTCATGAGTCATTCATTAATACTTTTAAAATGATTCTAATAACGAAATGAAAGTAATTCACAAATACTTTTCAGCCTTGTTCTTAACTTACACAAATATTTACTTCAATTTTTTTTTTACTTTCTGTATACAGAATACATTTTTTTAATCTAATAAATTTGAAATACTGTTTCTTATTTACAAAAAAAATACTGTTTAACAATATTTCAATTATTTAATACTTTGGGACGTCTATCTCAATGTAGGTGAAGACACGTAAAACGTATAGCATTATTAGTATTCGGCACGAACGAAAAAACTGTTTATCTTAGAAGAGTTATATGTTATTTACTAACTTACTGAGAGAAAAAAAACTGTTTTTTATACAAATTAAATCTTTTTCTTTTATGAACTCTTAAAGTTTTAATTCAAATGTAGAAAACCGATACGAAACACGATAAATTATAAATTAAAAGGGTGGTGTTTTCCTGCGTTTTTTTTTTTTTTTGGATAATACACTTTTAATTTATAATAACCTGTTAATAAATTTTAAAAAATTGAAATGTTTTAACACAACACTATTAAAAAGAATTACAATCTCAGTAAACGAAATGGAAAATTCAACATTCTGTACAATGTAGTACTCTAAATGATACATATTTTACCACATTTAATAAATATTATCAAGTTCCACGTATTCATGTTCAGCTCCTGATTCAATTTTTGGCTAAGGATTTAGCCATAAACGGGAAATATCTGAAATAGATTTTAACGTATGATTAGGGGCAATCATCACGAATTAATGTTATATTGAAAATTCTTAATAAAATGACCAAAATATAAAATTGATTCAACACAGATTTACAATACAATTTAAATTGATAAAAATCTATAGTTTATAATATAGGTATCTTACAAACGAACAGTAAGCTCAAAAAGTATATAAATACAAGTATACAGGATGCAAGATCAAATTATAAAAATTAAGAAGAGTACACCATAATGGATAATCTTTTTAAAGGTCCTATTAACAAACCATTATTTTTAAAAAAAACTTCTTTCTTTTTCTAACCTCTGGAACCACCATTAAGTTATATCTTCAGAGGATGAGATGAATGAATTGTAGCGTATGTGAAAAATGCCATGCCTGACCGGGATTCAAACCCGGGACCTCCGGATGAAAGGCCGAGAGGCTACCAAAAAAAACTCCCAATTTTATAGGAATGACTAGACAAAAAAAAAAAGTTATATAAATAAAAAGAGATATTTTTGTGAACCACTGAGATATCCATCCAGAAAACCAGATAACAACTTCCCTACGAAGATCCAATTTTTTGATTAACTAATCTAAACTCGTCACTCGAAAAATAAAAATGAAACTAAAACCGCAACCAGTTAAGTGTTACATCGATTGTAAATCACAGATATTGAGAAGGTTAATATAATAAAAATCAAAGATTAAGCACAATAAGTATCAATATAGAAAATTCGGCACATAGAATATCGTTATATTTTAGATTTCGACCGAAAATATAATATCGATATGAGCTTGCGGTTATTCGTTAAAATATCGACCGGGTCAGGCAGAATAAGTAGTGAGAAAGAGAGATGCTATGCAAAAAAGATGCTATAAATAGAGGTCTTGTGTGGCAATCCTATTAAAAAAAACAAGGACCAGATAACGGTGGACGTCAGACACCAGTTCTAACACATACCTAGCACATTTTATAACAACGCAATTATTCAGCCGGTTGTTTCTAATCGATTGTCTGCTAATAACATTCAGAAAAAAACAGCAGTATATAGCTAAGGTGGAACTAAGATTCGCTATGTTCACAACCAGAAGTTCCTAACGGCTCATCTAAATGACCATTCGTAAAGAAAAAAAAACAACATAAACCAAATCAACTAGTACGGTTATAGCAAACAGATGAGAGATTTAATTTAACATTCTGGCACAGTATAAATTTATACGTAACTACGTAAATGGCCTCCTATAAATTAAACAACTACATAACTCATACCAAAATTAAACAGCAACATAATAAAAAAGCGATGTCTGTTTTAATTGATGACGATTTTAATTTAAGAGACAAATAAATACTGATGAAAAATAAAAAAAATAAAAATGTGTTAATAATTAATTGTATATTATTATTATTATTAAAAATGTACTATTTCCAACCTAATGACAATGATTAGCGATTTTGCTTTCTGCTTTCACAATAATGCTCTTACATCAATGAATAGTAATTACTTCTTATCTTTGAAAGAGAGGATATAAAGTAATAATTTAAGAAAATGGATTTTATGCTAGAAGAAGGGCAAAAGGTTTTTCTAAATATTAAACATTTACTGTATTTTATTTATCATAATCTTTCCTGTTTTAGAAGGAAAAATGTTTAATGAATTTAACAAAAGTAAAAAATTCATTATAATCATTCGGTTTTATGAAGAACCCTTGCACCTAAAAGTAATAAATAACGTAAAAAACTACCTTGTTAATAGGAAGTAGTAGTAGGAAATGGATGAAGTGGGCCACAGGCAATAAAGCAGCCTGGAACAAAAGATTAATTAATGATGTCGATACTTGGTGCGATCGATTGCATGGTGTGTCAACTATCATATCACACTGATGCTATGTAGACATGATGAATTCGAGAACTACTTGCACAGGATTGGAAAGCACGATCTACCACATGCATGTTCTTCGATCAGCAAGTTACAATGTCGAACACACACTGTTTGTTTCCAAGAGTGGGACGAAGAACGAAGAAGAGCAAATCCTGTTGGGCTTCTAGCAGAAAATTTGATTGGCTTCTTACTACAATCTAGAAGTAAATTGGCTTTTGTTTGACCGCTTTGCCACGACAGTATTACGAACTAAAGCGAGTAATGCGGGAAAAAAGCTATTAATAAAAAAAAAAATAATAAAATGAGATAAAAGACGCGAACCGGTGGGAAGCGCTCCTATTCGTATGGATGTGCCCCGTTTGAGTGGGCAGTGGAGTTTATTAAAAAGATAAAAGACCAAGACCCGGCCTCCGGGAGCGGATATTGGGAACGGCATAGCCGGATCCGACCTCTCCGTCTCCGGCGGTTAGAGGCAAAAGGCATATTAAGATCCAGACACCGGGTCTAAAAATAAAAAATATATAATTTTAGAAAATTAATATATTATTTAAAAAAATATATATATAATTTATATACAATTTTTATAAATTACTGAATTTATCAGTTATTTATAAGTGTATAATTATGAAACATAATTGATTTAAAGGATGAATTAAATTAGTATTGTGTTTCGATCACGTCCAGAAAAACTAGTAGATAATAAAACTTTTTTTTTTAATACGATCAAATCAATAATTTAAAAAAATTTCTTAAATCTTACCAGAGCTTCTTCCGGCTAATAATTCGAGATAAATAAAGCCACCTATTTTTAATGTTATCCAAATATCACGAGAGCGCTTTCTCTTTACGTTTAATATGTATACATAGAAGAATAATGTTGTTTAGTACAGAATCCTCAAACAGTCCGACCTCTATGTTTTTTAATTGTTCTTAAAAATCAGAAAAAAGCGGAATCTTTCTAGATTTTACATAAAAAGTAATAATCATTTTCCTATTACGTAAAATACATTAAGGGTGCTATCATAATTTTTCGTTTTATATTAGTTAATTAATAAAATTAATTAACTTAAATTATTCGGGTACAACTTTATTAAACGGAACAAGGTACAATATCTATACGTTAAGTACTACTGAAATTTATTTTTTATAAAAAATATTTACTGTAGAAGTTTTATTGCAGAAGAAAGAGTTTTTCTTTTTCTATCCATTTTCTTTCTAGAACTCAGCCATTTAATGAAGTATATGAATTTCTATAAAATAAATAATTATTTTTTATTCTATAAAATAAGATTTTTTTTCACAGTACGTAGTAAACTATTTAAAAAATCTTAAATACTAATGATCATTTTTTAACAAATGAAAGTTAACGTTTGATCCTATAATTTTATTTTTGTAAATATCTTTAAACATACATCATATTAATTAAATATAACTTTTTTTTATGCTAAAAATAGGAACATCGGTTCGGCGTTTAATAGTCCAAGCACTTAAGCAATAAAATTATTGGTTAATCGATACCAATAACACGAATAAAAATTATTGGTATCGATACTGGAAGCATCGATTAATGAAAAACACATAATAGTTTTCTACTTTAACAGCATAAAAAAATATACATACACTTAGACATTAAGTGGCAAAATGTTAATAAATTTGGCTTATCTTTGGGTTATACCGTGATATTAATGAGGTAACATTGTTTAAAAAAGTTCCCGACCGTTTGATTAGACTGCAATCGTAAATTATCCAGCACCGGAACGTTTGATTTTATATTTTAGCAGACCGCAAGACTAGGTTTCACAGACATAGACAGCTGGCTATATGACAATGTTATGAAAAAGTAAATTCACTTCGATGTTTTCATTAATAATCAGCAAAACATATCTCCTTCAAGTCAAATTTTTTAACTATTTTCCCGAAAAATTAAATTTTGAATAACTTATTTTGTCGCCGTTTGCTTACGGAAATCCAAAAGCAAGGTTCATTTCCATGTTTTTATAATTTAGGTAATATATTTTATCGATTTTAATTTAACAAATTTTACGTGAAAGGACATTTTTTTATTGCTCCAAAAAAGCTACACGGAATGGTACCCCCTACCGTTCGGATGAGTTCAGTACGTGTAAACGGCCGAAATTATGGTTACATAAGTACGTAATACTCACTATATAAAAACAAGGGAAAAAAAAACTAACAATATTGAAATTACTGGACAATTTAACGATACAAACAATAAATAAAAGTACTTACAATAGAAACGTTACCGAAGTAATTGAACTATAATGACAAAAAAACAGAGCACATGAAGATTATAATTACAGAAATTTAAGACTTAATAACTCTTCCAAAGAATTTTAAATATATGTGTAAAATGCATATTTATTTTACTTATTCAGTCTGAGAGTGAAGAATAAATTATAATTTATGGTTTATTTATTATTTTAACAAGGACAATTAGGGTATAGAAAAAAGGAATGTAATAAAATACTATTAAAGCGTATTATAATAAAATTAATTAAACAGAGAAGATTGATTGGGTAAAAATACTCTTTTATTGACTATACGGGTCATTTAAAGTTTATTACAAGTCTAAGAAGTAACAAAATTCCCATGATTATTCCAAGGTTTTCTATTAAAACAATCTTTAAAATACAGTTATGTTTTATGTAAAAGTTTAGCAAATTACCCCATAAACGATTTCCTTCATACTTCACAGCAATATAACAAGAATAGTAAAATCTATGAATGAAAAAAAGAAAATATATATATATGTTCCCTTATATTTTTAAGACACCTAATAAAAATTCTTTTAATTGGGACACCAAAAAAGATGGTAGTTAAAACAAAAAAAAAAAAACTGTCATTTATTACAAATTTTACAGCGTACCCACATCAATGAAATATAATACAAATAGAAAACTTTATTCTAAGGGGAAAATAGTTTTAAAAAAAAATGTAATAAAAAATTCATTGTCAATCAATATAACACGATTATTTTATTACTATTTAAATCGATTCAATGAAATATTTAGAATGTAAGTGATTATATTTCACAAGCCCACCCATATCTTATAAAATATTTAAAAACAACTCATAATTGCGTTTATTTTATAAATAACAACACCATTCCAAAAGAAAGGGGTTCTTAATTACCTTCAAATAATAAAATTATAAAAGCTACTTAAACGATAATGAATAAAGTAAGTTATAAATTTCTGTGAATATAAAGAAGGAAGAAAGAATTTACTATCCTACTTTAAAAAGGGCATCTATACAATCCTTTTACATAAATGTAGAATACAGGATAGGTATTGTAATTGTCTGTACTGCTATTTCATTGATAAGCACTGTCAACGGATTATATTCTACTTTAACACAGACTCCAGACTGACAAGTTTTATTGGAAATTATTCTTTCTTTAAGAACCCTTTTTCCGACCCGTGGTTAATTGAAATAATGAAATCGTGCGAGCAACATACCATAATACCGTTGTTCATATTACATAATTGTGGTTTAAGTACTTTATTCGAAAATTGAATATGCTATTTCTGTAGCCGAAGAGTCATGTCTTATTTCTTGCTTGATGGCACTGGAAGTTTTTTAGAAAGGGTATTATGATATGGAACATTATAAATAACTACTTTCTTTTTCTGTTTAGCCTCCGGAACAATCATAAGGTATTACTTCAGAGAATGTATGAGGATATGTATGAAAGTAAATGAAGAGCAGTTTTTTTACAATCTCAGGTTGACCATTCCTGAGATGTTTTGTTAATTGAAACCCAATCACCAAAGAACACCGGTATCCACGATCAATAACTAGTACAGACTCAGAGGAAGGTTAGGAACTAACAATCTTTATTCTTCAGCCCATTTAAAACAATTTTTAGTATTCATACTATCATAGTAATCGTCACTTTTTGATTTGACTGTCTAAGTTAACACTGCTCCTTTTGAATAAAGCCTATTTCATCTCCGGCGTGAATTAGAATCAAGCGTTCGCCTTTATTTATTGGTAAATGAAGTCCTACACCGCTATCGTCAGCTCATAATTTTGTCGTTGAATGAGATGATACAATATAGGATTTATCTTAGTATACGATCGCTCGGTTATATTTTCTAAAATCACCGATTCCTGCAAAAATAAAATCCTTTTCTGCCTAATATCATGTTTTTCCACCAACGTTTTCCTTTCATTTTTTTGTTGTGTGAAACCTAATTCTTAATAACTCTTCTTAACTAGTTTCTGCCGTTAAAATTAATTTTAATTTTCAATTCTTGACAGAGTTTTTTAACTGTTGGCAGCTCCCCTTTCTTTCAATGAAATTAACTCACCCATCTGTGAGTGAATTTCATTCAAAGGTAGGTTCCGTTTTGTTATAGCAAAATGAATAAACTGCCTTATTCAAAATGTTGCCTAATTCAAAAAGTAGTTTTCAAAACTTTTTACATAAATCCACTACATTACCAAATTTATTAATGAACATAAAGAGTGTCAACATATATTAAATATAAGAAAAATAAATCTTCTATTAAGGACTCGAGATTTTTATCCCACCTCAGAAAAATTTAAGGCTGTAGTACAAACTAATGAGATTACTTGAACTACAATAATGCAATTCACTACATGATAATCAACAACCGAAATAACAGTAATCAAAATTATGTTAACTTTATACAAACTGCTTACACATTACGGAATTTTAACATTACACATTATTATTTTAACTTAAACGTTACGATAATTTTAACTTAAATATAATTATTTATACAAAGCAAAACAACCTGCGTTATTTTTAAATACGTTATTTTAAAGCTTTATTGCAAAGTATAAAAAAATATAAACATTATTCATAAAAAAATGAAAAAACCCTTACGTTTTTCTTAACTATAAGTGATATTAAAAATATTTTTTAATAAGGAAAAATCCATTTTTACTTAGTAAGCTATTCTTTTAATGTATTACAGCTAAATCATTGATATTTACAATTTTTTTTTAAATAAATCAGATGTTTATAATTAAATAATAAGCAAAAATGTAATCTACAAAAAAAAACTGTTTCAATATTTATTTATTCAAATAATAATATAAAGTTGACAAAAAAATTGACCCGGTTTTAAAGTTTAACAGTGAATTTTTTGGGATAATTCGATAATGTAACAACTGTCAATGATGCAGGTGTTGTTCGCTTAAAAGAGTGAAAAAAAAATTATAAGAAGTGTAACAGGTATGTTCTCATTATATAGTATGTATCTTATCTTTGTCGGGGTGGAATTTATTTGTATGGAAATCAGGTTCAATGATATAATTTGCTGTAGAATAACAAATTAAACTTTTTATTTTTTTAGTACATTTAACACTTATCTTCTATTATTAATAACGGAATTTAATGTAAATTAAATTTATTGGATTGGAACTAAATAAAGTTAAAATCAATTAGGCTAATATTGTTACATTTTTTTGATTTATTCAATTTATTCAATATATTATCCACTATAATTTTTAATCTTTAATAAATATTACATAAATTGAATTCGCTAGTTAATTCTCTTCATTCGAATAATTGTATTAAATTTAAAAAAAAAAAAACCAATATTACAGATTTTAATTACTGTTCTCAACTTTTACAGAGCAGAGAACTATATATCTAGAAGAGAAAGTATTTTAATCGATCCAATTTGGGCATATACGGTTTTCACCGGATCCTGACATTTTGACACCTAAGGAACCCAAAAAACCGGATGAAAATTTTCCGGATGTTAATGATCATATGTACATAAGTGTTGGCCTATAGTCGTACATCAATTTATATCTCCAGAACTACTGTACCGATTTTGGCCAAAGTTGGCCAAATTACTTCTATGTATGGGGAGCATTGATGCCATTAAATTTTCACCTTAAAAGGTCGGGGAGGGGGGTTGGTAGAAGCTATAGAGTTGGTTGAAGCCTTTATATTATTATTGTGGAACAAAAATGCAACTGGTAATTCATAACATTTACATTGTAACGTCTTTACATAAAATTTTTGTGAGAGTATAAAGTGTAAAGAAAAAGTTATAAATTATTATTACTGTTTAACTTTCGATAAACAAGATTGAAGATTTGTTAACACACTTCTTATAGAAATATTTATTGATACGGCATTTTAATTATACAAAATAATTTTATTTTTTTTACGACTCTGATGCTCTATCTTTTTGATCAAATTTATAGTAGAATCCATTTAGCATGATATCATTCCTCACTTCTTTATACAATATGCTCAGATCAGCCACTATGCGATTAAAAATAAAAAAATTAAAAAAAAAAAAAACCGTTCATAGACGTAATTTATTGCATTAAATCAGAATTTATACTTTTTTTCTTAATAATATACAAATTACTATATTTGATAATTTTTAGTTAACATTTAATACAACCGGACATAATTTTATTGTTATTTAAATTAAAAGTTATTTTATTATACGTATACAATGAAATTAAATTGAACAAAAGTTGGAAGGCGGAGAAGTGGAAGAAGTAAAATAAAAATAATAACAAGAATAAGGTCTGTGACCAAGTCTAGGTACGAGTATAAAATTGTCGTGTTGGAATGTCCAGAAGGAAAATCTCAGTGTTCATGTACGTAGTACTACAAGTATTCCATCCTAGCAATGTCACAAAACAATACCCAACTACTGTCACCATAATCACATGAAAGTAACTAGTTATCTAACGTAAACCCTGAATTGTAATATATTATAGTAATATTTTTAAACAGGTGTACTCCATTTTAAACAATAGAAAATAAATATGAATATAAAATATTACATAAAGATATTATTACTGTTGTTACGAATCGATAGCTTACCCATTTTTATGAGTATAATCTTAAAACTTATTTCTTCATCGTTTCATAATCTGTTGAATTTAACGCTTAGTTTTATTGTAAGCTTTATTTTAAAGAACAATACGAAATCTTGTAACTGAGATCAGTAGTAATTATAGTGAAACAGAATAAAAAGTTAGAAACATAATAGAATAATTAATTCTTCTTTTAAATATTAAATAATTTATACTTATTAATTCATTTACAATCAGTAAACTAGATTAATAATTAATTTAATAAGTTCTTTAGACTTATTATTATACTAGAAAAAAGTTGGGCTCATAGCCCGTCGAAAAAATGTTACATGGTTTATGTTTCATTACACCTGATTTTGTTAAATTTTTTTGGCAACTGTAACTAAATACGTTCTTGAATTTAGCTTATTAATAACAAAAAAAGCTCTTACAACAAAAAGCTTTAAAATCCTGAACATTTTTAATTCCTTGAGTTGTGATTTTTAAAACAGCTCTAACGCCAATATTTTCCTTTTTTTATCCCCAAAACAGAAGTATAATTTTAGATAAATCGTTCGTAAAAAAAAAAAAATAAAAATCGTTCATGCGTTGGGCGTAACTGTCCGGCGCACCACGGGGTCCGCTCTGCGCCAATAGCAGCTAAAATAAAGATGTGAGCCTATACATCGAATAAAAAAATCTACATACTATCATCCTTACTATCATCCTTGGAATTGGCTGGCCATCGGCCATTATAGCTCCAAGCGCTGTATAAATGGTGGACAGGTACTTGCTGGTATT
>JAAAKQ030189408.1:0-10462 GCA_010016005.3 Zanna intricata | reverse complement strand
TTTGAACGATATGAAATCTAACTTAAATAGTTTAAAGAATTTGAAAATATATCTATGGGCGTGGGAGAGAAGAAAAATTAAAATCATAAAAACTATTATTAAAAAATATTTGGCTAAAGGTATATCATGTTGAAACTATTGTATCGCTTGAGAGAAAAATGCAAAAAGAAAAATATTCAACGTATCTGGATGAAAATACAAACATCAAAATACAACAATTTAAAAATTGCAAACTCTTCCCTGATCTAGAATAACATTGTTTAATTTAAAAAATAAAACGTAAAACCTAAGAACCTAAAACAGTAAAAAAAGAAAACGATAAATGAAAGAAATCGGAGAGAAAATGTAGGTCAGTTTGTAACAAAGCACCAAAACACCTTTTGTCAAACTCTGTAAAGGTCAGCCTTTAGTAGTCAGAAGTATCAGCTTACAGGTATTTTTGTGAGGTTATACATTGGAAAAATAAACCATAAAAAATTATTTATCCTAAATAAAATAAGAAATTAATAAGATTTAACTAATTTTGCACATTAACAGTGTTTTAATTAGCTAAAAATTAAGACGATCAGTTATTACTATAATATAAAATAATGTGTGTATATAAAATGGATATAAATGTAAGAAAAACTGGAAAAAATATTTAGCAATAGCGAGGTTAAACAAATTATTTATTAAGATTTGGTATGATCACATGAAAAATCAGATCTTTTTTATACGGTAATAATTTTTTTTATTGAGGGTTCCAATCAGTGCACATAAGCAATACTAGAAAAAAAGGGATTTTGCTCCCAGTCTCAGTATCCAACTATATACTCATACTATCAGTACTACTTCGAATCTGGAATTTAATTACCTACTGCCTTAGGAATGTTAACTAAAGGGCAAATTCTAAACTATTACAACAAAGCAAGCTTACAACAGAAATAAATGACATATATTGTAGAATAATAGAACTACTTAAAAAAAAAAGATCATCAACTGTTTAAATAAAAATCATATTTTTTTATTGAATTACAATTTGATTAATATTGAAGAATTAAATGGATATCGTATGCATCTTAGGTGCACCATAATCTTACAGTTGTATGCAATCAGACAAGAGACATCAGTTACTCTAGAAAATTACATATCCATTCCAAAAAATAATAAGCACACAATACCAGGCTTATTTAGGAAAAAGGATTGAAGTAGTACTTTTCTGATGCCTTCTTCATTGACCCAAAAATTTTCCCCAGCATGCCAACCCCATCAAAATAAAAATGATATTCAGCCTGAATCGTGATTCTATAAATTTAAATTAATAGGTAAATTACAAAACTAAAACAATGATCAAGATATAAAAATGGGCTGCCAGTACAGTGTTTGGTGTCCATATGAAGATAAACATTTAGCAAGGGAAAAAATTAATTGATTGGTATGAATACAAAATATCTTTGTTAAGAAGTATAGTTTCTTGTTTAAAAAAAAAAAAAAAAAAAAAAATGGCAACAGAAGTATAACTTATAGTAAGTATAGTTAATTAATAGTTAGTTTAAGAAATCTTATTATTTATTCAAAATAGAATTAAAGGGTTTTCTTTTATACAAATAATATTATTACTCATTCCATTAAATGTGTTCATTTTAATTAATTGTATATGTATGATATTGCTTTGACCAAAGTTTGACCACGGTTTCCTTTTACTCATCCAAGAAAATGCTGGAACAGTTTTGTATATCCATGATGTGATTTATGCATGTATTATTTAATAAAAATTGAGCAAAATAAAAGATTTATTTATTATTAATCACACAAAAATTAGTAATTACTCTTTGATAATAAAAATACCCAGATTTCTGCAACTTCATTCAACATGTATATAAATATGTGCTCAATTAATCTTCATTAATACCTTCTAAATATTTATTTATTATTATATAAATAAATATAATATCCCTAAGATTAACCTCTCTCTCTTTATCTGTTTAGCTTCCAGAACTACCGTAGCGGAGTGGTAGCATCTCGGCCTTTCATCCGGAGGTCCCGGGTTCGAATCCCGGTCAGGCATGTCATTTTTCACACACGCTACACTTCATTCAGCTCATCCTCTGAAGATATACCTTAACGGTGGTTCCGGAGGTTAAAAAAAAAGAACTACCACAAGGTATATTACTTCAGAGAATGAATGAGGATGATATGTATGAATGTGAGTGAAGTGTAGTCTTGTACAATCTCAGGCCAACCAGGTCTGAGTGGTACAAGTGTAGTTAATTGGAACTCTAAGATTAATCTAAATATTATTTTCTGTTCATATTTTTAATTATTTTTATTATAGTAATTATTTATTTATATGAGCTTTAATCACATATATTTTTTAGTTAATAATAAATTGTGCATTTTGTAATGCTCCTCAAGGTTTTATAATGTGTTGTTATTTACATAATGTAGTGTTACTGATGAAAATAAAATTATTATTTTAGAGAGAAACAAAGTGGAAAAAAAACTACTGTACAACTTACATTTCAAGAGCAAATTTTTCTTTTAAAATCATTACCATGCTTAACTATTGATGAGTAATTCCACCTTAATACTTCAAGTGACTCGTGGAGGAATGAAGGTACAAACAGACATTTTAATAGCAAATATTTCCAATATAAGGATAATATAACTTTTTCAATAAGTTACAACATACGCGTGCACACACACACACACACACACAATTGACAAATAAGAGATTAGTTAGTTATTACAAGGCAATAACTAATCATTTTTTTTGAAGTCATGCATGGAAGACAAATTATATTGCTTTGTGGACAGTTGGCATTGAAAAAACTATACAAAATCAATGAATCATTTTTACATTGAACAATTTTTTTTAATAAATACAACCAAACCATTTTTTTAATAATTCAAAATAATTTTCACTATCAGTAGCTTTTCTCATCAATTCTACAATAACAGTCAATGGCTTATGACTCAAGGTAAAAACACTGTCAGTAGTTTTTTTTTGGTCATATTTGCTCTTTTTTTCTTGTTGATTTCATATTATTCAACCTTGTTAATATAAAGTTCTATCTTATTTTTATGAAGTGTATATTATTTGTATATTCATAAAAAAGATAAATAAATTATCTTCTTAAATTGCTTATATTTTTTCTAACATGTACAGCTGTGAATATATCTAAACAAAAATAAAAATTCAGTAGAGGTCATACTAGAAGGAGAAAGAAAGTGTCTTACTGTTGTTTGGAAGCATATAGCAGTAACACCACAGAAAGCACACAGATATAGATTAAGTTACAATTGATATGAACCGATCTATTCACACCTAGATAAATAAAACCAGTTTATTGATTAATTTAATATTTTCTTTTTTATGTATATATTTCTTTATAGATGCATGTGCAAATGTGAACACTATACACTGTAACAAATATTTTTACTGTACAAAAAAAAAAAAAAAAGTACTAAATATATTTTAATCATAATTTAAATAATTCTAATTTCCGATTATAATGCATTCTAATACAATAAGATGTATTAAATAATAGATTTAAAAAAATAAATTTCTATAAAATAAATAAATAACCTTAATTTTTTTGAACAATATTATTTAAGAAAAGAGTAGTAAAATGTAGCAAATAGCAGTTGGAGTAAATAGTATCTCACAGAAATACACGGCTAAGAAGAATAGATCGTGGAATTATATTCTTATACTCAACTTCCAACATCTATGATCTACATTCAAGACAATTATTGTATTTTTAACAAAACAGAGGGGCTCAACTTATTACACATTACAAAAAACAATCATTTTATAAATTTTTACAAATATCATTTAATAGTGTATGTTACATATCATTGGCTATATATAAATTCCTATCTCATACATCACTGTTTTGGTAATTGTATGTTTTGTGAAGAGTTCAGAAAAATTGAGGTTTTATTCTAATAGTAATCCCATATATACATAATGTATTAATTTCTTAGTTTGATAAAGCCTTACAAAATCCCAGTAATCTACAAAATATGAGAAATGCCATCATACTACATTTACAAATATATAAAATAATGTCACCTAAGATAGCAATGAATTCTACAGCTGTGGACATGATAATTAATATGATAAAACAATTTATAAAAAATCATAATGAAAACTTAAACATGTATTTACAAAAATAAATATGATATGTACAGTTATATATAATCAATATTAACAAACCAGTTTGTCTATATTAATTCAAATAATCAAATCTGTTAGAAAAAGCAACATCCCTAAACATTCACTATTATAAAAAAGTAACATTTTTGCTCTGATCCAATATTAAAGTAATCATCCCAAAAGTAAAAACATTTCATTGTTTAGATAGAATTGGCTCAATTATTTAAATTTGTTTCTTTACTCTAACTTTACTAGACTTGAATTTTAAGTATTAAATTTTTGTGACATTTATGAAATATTTGTATTGGTTTAACTGGGTGTGGTACAATGAATACATAAATAAACTTAACTCAGATCAATAGATGCAATGAAATAATGTATTTAGAATATACAGTAGATAAAATGATTTAAAAATAAAAAGGAACGTAACTGCACTATAATTAAGATATTTAACCAAATAAAGCAGTATGAAAATTACAAAGACTAAAACAAAATGTTAAGTTGAAAAAATACATAATTTTTTTTTTTATATACTGGAAGGTCAAGCAGTATACCACAATGAAAAAAGCTATGTATTTTTTTAACTTAACGTTAGATTAAAAACGTCAAAAGTATTTGTATCATTTAATTCAATAAGACTGAATGTTTTTCTATTAATTGCAATTATTATTACAAACATATGGGTTGCCAAGTTTAAAAAAATATTTTAAAATAATTATTTGGCTAATACTTTTGAAAAGGCAGTAAAGTAAGTAAACTTCTATGGAAAAAAAAATCATAATTAAGGTTTTTTAGTAGTTAAAATTGAAGGTACAGTATTTAGAAATACAATTTTTAAAATACAAAATGAGTACAGTGTTATTTTCCTCACGCCATAGCCTTTACACAAAAAAAAAAAATCAAAATAACTGGTATGAAAGGGCTGCATATTAACAGAAAACCAGATACTTAAGTTTGATAAAGTACAAAAAAAAGTTACTACAGGTGAAAATATCTTGCAACAAAATTGAATTAAAATGAAGTACAAAGATATACAATAAATATTTTGCAGATGACAGTAAAAATAAAATTATTTCCATATAAGTTATGCATTTCGAAAATCATGAAAATAAAAATAAATACTTAGCATCCAACCAGAATGAATGAAAAAATAAATTATTAATAAACAAAAATTTATTCTCAACATTACTTCAAATACTCATAAAATCAAATTCTACTGATGATGACAAAATAATTACTCAGTAAGGTGTGCAAATGTATTGTATTTAAGTTTATTGAACTTTTACGAAATTTTAAATTTAAAATAATTGTTTCAATGGTAAAACTAAAAAAAAAGTAAAATGAACTATAAAAATAAATATTCGTAGTATCTCTCACAAATAATGTTTTTAAAATAAAATTTAAATACAATGAAAAAAAATTTTTTTTTTACCAACTGATCAAAGAGAACAGGTAGATGAATAAACCAAACAGGTAGGTTAGTAGCAATATTCTGATATTCACATATGCGTTACAAACTGCAGCATAACCTATAAAGAAAGCTTTATATAGCAATTTTTTGTTTATCCCAATCACAAAAAGTAAGTAAATAGCTATTTTATAAAGCAATACGTATCATACAGGTAAAAAAAAATTACTGTGCACAGGTTTTTGCCCAGGTACATTTTGGCGCCATGGACCATCTACTGGGTTCGTAAATAATGTACATTTTGAAACACTTTTAGACTTTTTTTTAATAATATAATAAACTAAACTGATAAAAAAAAACAAGAGCTTACCACTTCTCTGCATATTTTTAGTATGTTTAACTAATCACTATTAATTAAATAACTAAATTCACGTAACGAAATAAAACTTCACTGTGCATGACATTATTTGACAACATAATATCGTTGACACTGAGCTGAGGTACAGTTTTCGAATCCACCGGCAGAGAGTGTAGTTTTGTCCAGGCTGTGCTCCAAATAATAATAAAAAACTGTTATACATTAAGCTAAACAAAAATAAAAAAAAAAAATGTTGTAAACTTGATTTTCAATCGATGATGAATGCAATACACTGAATAATTAGTTATACTTTATAATACATATTTAATTTCTCTAAAAATTACAAATAATGAAGAGTTACTAATAGTAATTGCTAAATAAATAATTATTGTAGATTATCGTACTTTTAAGAAATCGTGAAATTAAATATGACTTATAAATACTAATCAGATTGAAAATATTAATCAAATAAAGATAAATATTTATAAATTATTTACATTAACTACAATAGTTAACACGTGTACAATTTCATGTTGGTATTTATTAGTTAAAAGGGCGTCGCCAGAAGTAGCGGTCTGTATTTAACTAGCATTAAGCAGCTCTATTCCTAAATAGCGCTTTCATAATCAATAAAAGTCCGTTTAATCTATTATCTGTTACGATATTTGAATATGCTGTTTTTTAAACAGAAATATATAAAAGAGCAATCATAAAAAAATTATTAAAATATTTACTTAAATACTTAGAATTTAACATCATTACTTAAAGCAAAGTTAAAAGAACATCTTACATAGGGAAACCGAATTTTTTTAAAAAATATAAAACGTTGAAGATTTTTAATAACTTATATTCAACTCTGGAGAAAAATATAAATAGAAATTTTGGAGATTTTAGCGCTAATTCTTTTTTCTTTCATACAATTATTGATTGATGTCTTAAGACGGGAATTTCTCCCTGATAACAAAATACGCATAATCCATTCACTGTACACAGGTATAAAGCAGTATACAAATGTAAAGCAGATCTGTTATATAATTATAGATGAATATTCTTTTTTACAAATATTTTTGAACCAATAGTAACACTTTCTCCATGTTTATAAAGTTTGACAAAAACAAATTTAACAGGTTTTTCAAAGAAAACTTTCCAAAAATACTACTTTTATAAATTTCATTTGCATCCCACTACCTAATGGTATTGGAAGGGGCAGTCAAATAATGCCTTTTATAATTTAATTGTCTCTCATAATGTAAAAACTGAGAAATTAAAATATTATGATATAGTATAATTAATAAAGTTTACTGTGGTTTGTTTGATATCTTCATAAATATAAACAAAAACTGACATTATGAAAACAAACCAATTAACTCGGGAAAGCAGGAGTTATTGGTATGTTATAAAAACAGGTGTTCCTAAAAGATTGATTTGCTACATGCAAATGTAATTGTAAACAGGTTGGATTAATGTGAATTAGTGCTAATTATTTAAAGTTAAATAAATCAGAAACTAATTATATTAATTTAAAACAGTTTATAATAAAACTATTTTAAAGTAATCAAGATGATTTTTTTACCTTTAAAAATGTAATAATCAAAACACATTCTATCAAGCCTAAACTTTTATTCAACTTTTATTTCCTACTACTTGGAGTTTCCTTTATATTGCAATAACATTTTTTCTACTTACAACCTTATTATGCCCAAACATACTTATGATGAGCTAATATTTTTTGCAAACTATTTATATACTAGATCTCAATAAAAGAGATGTGATGGACAAATGTATCAAATTATTTTTAAATAGGATTCTTAATATTATTTCATATCTTACTGAATTCATCCTCTAAAATTTATTATAGGATAAAAACAATATTTCTCATATTAAAATGGGATTCCTACAGAAAAAATGGAATCAACCAAGTAACTCACATTGTTATTTGATTTATTTTCAATCTAAAACACATGGGACTTGACCATACTTAATACTTCTTTTTCTCAAAAAGAAATTTCACCGAAAGAGATTTCAGAATAAGTTTTACTCTTATTTGGAAATAATTGATCTACTTGGATATGTAAAGTTTTTGTATTACAGAACATCTTTAAAATTCTTGTATATATTTTATATTTTCATTTAGCAATGCAACTTATAAATGTTGGAAAAAATTAGATTCAAATCATTCTAACATATGATATCTATTAAAGTTGACACTGAGTTTATAACCTCTGCTAATTTCAGATTGCATGAAAGTTCATGTATACTCACTTGGACGAATATTTGTCTTTTCTTTAATTTCAGATCCCTCTAGCTCCATTTAAAATGCACAGGATGCAGAGTAGCCTAAATTACCTGAGTAAAAAACATTTTTTCTATGAGTGCATTTCTAATATAGAGCCTCAAAGTTCTTGAAGTTAAAGAAGATACTGAAGCAATTTTAGTAAGAGAGCTCATCTAATCCAATTATGGATGAAATTTTAATTATTCAAATGAAAAGATAAAAGTGAAAATTAGTATTTCATTAAAAAACTCTTAGTGTAGTTGGATAAAGTAATATTTTTTAGAAGCGTCAATCTCTCTTGGAAGACCAGTCAAATATGGTCAAAGTCCCATGTGTTTTCGAATAGAAATAAATTGAGTAACAATGTAAGTTACTTCGTTGATTCTATTTTTCATATAAGGATCATATTTTAATACAAGACATATTGCTTTATCCTAATACAATATTCTATGAATTCATTAAGATATGAAGCACTATTAAGAATACTATTTAAAAATAAGTTATGATACATTTTGTTCACCACATCTCTTTCACTGAGATCTAGTATACAAATGGTTTGTAAAAAAAAAACATTAGCTCAACATAAATATGTTTAGGCAAAGGTTGTACATAGAAAAAATGCTTTATATTGAAATATAAAAGAAACTTCATGTAGTATGAAAATTATTGAACAAAAATTTAAGGGTGACAGAAAGTGTTTTGATTTCATTTTTTCATAGAGGTGAAATTGGAATTATCCATAGAGTTCTATATAGAATTAATAAAATGTCTTATATTGAGATTCAAAAGAAACTTTATGTACTAAGCAAATTATTGAATGTAAGTTTAATCCACAAAATAGTGCAAACCATAAGTCATACTTGCTCCTAAATAATCTTTTTTATTAAAAAAAAAGAATGATCATTAATTTTGTAAATAGATTTGAAGACAAATTTATGTTTTGAAGAAGTGTGATTGTATACACGAACAGTGTTCAATATAATTATCAAATAAATCATGAAAAATATTTAATTTATTTGATTACTATGAAATATAAAACAAAATTTTTACTTACCTCAAGTATACAAGTTCTTTTCATCACCGACTAGAATGAACATTGCTGCATAACACTTTACCTAAAGTTGTTCTTGACTGGTTTTTCAAAGAAAGATGATGCATCTTATAATGTAGTTATTAAGTGCATTATATCTGAATTGTATCTAACTGTTCAATATATCAGTGCTCAAATAATTTTCATTAATTCTTACTAAATTATATTGTAGTTATTTTGCATATTTACCTTAAACATTATTTGATGGATTTATAATTAAAATGCACTTTAAATACATCTATTATTAATTTTATAATTAATTGTGTATTTTATGATGATGCTCTGGAGTTTAACTACAGTTTTCATTGGTTCATTCAGGCAAGTGCTAAAGCAATTCATTTTTTACATGTGAAGGAGCATATCTGCTACTTCACATGTAAAAACTCATGTGAAATAATGAAAAAGTCGTGTGTCTTAATCTATGCAATGTTACTATTTACCAACTGGAATAAAAGATTAAAAAAATTATTTATTTAGTGTTTGTGTTTGACAATTTTTTATCATTCATTCGATAAACATTTTTGTTTATGTACAAAAAATCTAGGTAGTTAATGCTGTTCTGTTTGTGATAAGGTGGAGAAGATTATTTTAAAGAAATTTATTTGAAGGTTTGTATGTTTCATTGCATTTTATTAAATAAAGTTCATTGTGTGATAATATGTGAAGATAACCTGTTTGTCTGTTTCAGAACTTCATGCAATAAGAAAAATTAAATTTGTACAATACTGGGAAACTGTGTAATTTTTATGAGTGTGTTCTGTATATTACTTTGCTCTTTGCTCAGATTTAGTATTATCCTTCTTTTTATTTTTGTCAGCTGGATTTTTCTTTAGAATCTTTGTGAGAATAATATATTTGTTTTTAATTTCATTTATTGCCATTTTATGCAGAAATGGTTTAGTTGTTTTCTGATTATTGATGGACAAAAGCACATTCTACTTTTTGAAACAAATCAATATAACAGAAGTATATTTATATCTTCCCTAATGATAAATAAAAAAAATTACAAAAAATGAAATTGCTGAAATATGTCAATTCAAAAAAATTGTAATACATGTTGATTGTAGTAAACTCATTAGGATATGATCAAAGTATATTAGCTTTGAACTGTATCTGTTCATTTAGAAAATAGGTGATACATATTTTTATACAGTTTAGATTTTTTAAGTGTATTAAGGTATTCTTTAGAA
>JAAAKQ030189375.1:1549-12093 GCA_010016005.3 Zanna intricata | reverse complement strand
ACATATATAACAATTTGAAAGCGGCCAAATAAAACAGAAATATTTAAATTGAAATTATCACGTAAAAATTAGAAATATTCAACAAGATTTTCCTTAGATTAATTTTCTCAAATATATATTCAAACGGTTAATAAAACACGGTAACCCATAAGTAACTTAAACAACTAAACATAGAATAAAGAAAATTATCAAATGTTACTACCTAAGAACGATTTATTAATTCAGTACGAGCTTCCAAGCCCGCCTTCGGGGAAGGAGCAAATATCAAATTTTAGACGAAACAGATAAGAATGTTAGCACTTAAATGAGCATTTTAAAAAAATATTTTGAACAAAATACATTGGGCAATGATTACTTGAATTAAATGGTGATCATTTAATGTTTCTCACTACTTCGAGTTTTTTCGAAAATGACATAAAATACACCCCAAAATAATGTTTTGTTTTGTTTGTTTTTTTTGCTGATAATGAGGTCTCGTATAGTTTTGATGCAGGAGCATCTGCTAATTTTTTTTCTTAATATTTTACTATTGAGTAGTTAAGAAACTCTTTATATTACTTTTAAAATTATCTCAGTAAAATATTAAATGACTTCATTTTAGTAAAATTTGTTGCAAACGTATTCTTTTGACGTCAAAATGTTTGCGTTTTATTTTCTTGTAATCATATATTACAATCCTCCTGTTTCCATTTAAATTATTCTGAGTTGTAGATTGAATTTTATTATTCTTTAGAATCTGCAGGCTTTTATAAAATATAATTTTATCAAATTTTAATAAAATTTAACAAAACAATAAGTATACAGAAACAAAAATCGTTTTTCACAACTATCCATCAATATTCTTGTTTCGTAAAGTTTTTAAAACACTTTGTCAAATGTTATTATTTATGATGTACAGCGTTTACAAACTGATTTATAAATGATATGTTAGTTGAATTCTAAGTGAGCGGGCTCGACGTGAAATGACTGTAGCTGATTGTAACATAATTATTTCTTACTTTTAAGAAGTATTATAATCGCTTCACTTTTGTCAATCCATTTCAATCTATTGACGTCAATCGACAAGTGAAAATCACGTCCGAATGAACCGATTCAAATTTTTGCTTACGAGTGTAATGGAAACTATTTACTTACGAGTATTTAAGTCATTTTAATCGTAAATGTACTAAATAAAAATAATTTTAGTAAAGTTTAAATGAATTACATTTTAATTTCAAGTATCGGTATTTAAATTTTAAATCAGTAACACTTTCTCTCCAACCTTTCTAATAAATAAGTTGGTTTGTTGTATGTGCTCACAGATTTACTTTAAATGAAGCGCATATGAACGATTTAAAATTGAATTTCAGTTTCTATTTTCTTTTTTTAAGTTCGAGCTGTGTTAAAAAATCATATCTCAAGAAAGAGATGTTCAGGATTTTTCGTTTTAAAAGTTTTATTGTTGTCAGTATGCAAAATTAATGAACGAACGTTATCTAATCAGAATTGGCAAAAATATTTAACAAAATCATGTTTCACGTAAACATAAATCAAATAAAACTTTCGCGGCGGGTCGTAGCCTGCTTGTTTTCTTGTATTTTTGAATTTTGTATTAATTTCTTTTACTAGATCATGTCTTTTAAAAATTAAAAAAATTATATTTAATATAAATCAGAAAATCATCTTCAAGGTATTTTGTTATTACACGTTAACTGATTTTCATATTTATAAAAAATATATGTTATACTATTAATATTTGATTTTTTCATATCTTAAATTACGACTGTCTTTACGTAAATATATTTTACGCTAAAATATTGCTTAACTAACTTGTTCAGATTCTCCTAGGCATAGGACGTGAAAATAATACAGCCCGGTGGGGGGTTGTTGTTCACTCTTAATGAGCCTCCCCGTCCACCGGTAGTACGTCCAGCACGACAGGTCAGCTCACCGGTTCGGATCTTTTCCGTTGCCTGCCTCTAATCCCTGGGGAGAGATACCAGAATCAATAAAGTCAACTGTTGACCCCAACCAAGAGGCCGGGACTCGATCTTTATACCTATGCACCTATCTTTATGCCCGCACGTAGGAGACCATATCGGGACTTGGTCTTTTATTTGGTTTTCTTGATTATGGAGAGGAGAAGTACACATGCTTCCTCACTGCCGCCCAGTGTACCGACGAACGGCACCTCTGCAGACTGTCCCCCACTACCACCAGGCGATCTTCACAAACTATATGATAAAAAAGATACATACCTTTTTTTAAAGTTTATGAAATAAACTTTACAATAAATATTAGACAATAACTTTTTTACGTTGTTTTGTGTATTATAATAGGAATCTTGAAAGGAATTTCAAATAAGCTAGAAAAATCTTTTACTGATTTTTATAGAACTAAAAGCAAAATTTTTAGATTGTAGATTTTTATAAAGCAGTCTTTATTTAATTTTCTAAATTTAAACTTATAAAATGTTTTCGGATTTTATCATTTTTATGGCCATCTTCATAATTTTCTTCTTTTCCCAATAAAACGTTGAAAAATCATTTTCAATTCTTTTCGGTTATCCTATCCTCTGACTACTCCAATCTACCATCTAACTACAGTGTACTACTAATTAGCTTTATAACAGAAATTCCTTAAATCCCAAAGTTGATGGAAATCTAAATAAATTACACCTATACATGCTAAATTAACCTACTAATCCGTTATTTTGTTAAAAAATAATCTTTTGGATATTATAACCGTGAAAATATCTTAGTTATTTCTTATAATAACAAGTTATTTCTGTTCCATGAAAAGGAAACTTGGTTATTGTTTTTATAATATGAAAATGAATCATAGTTTAGAATGCATAAGATAAAACACTTTTAATAATTCCAAATCCTCTAATAATGAGAATATTTTAAATTAGTAAGTTTAACTAAGGTAATTGCCAGAGCGAATAGCAGAATAATTGAACAATATTCTACCTTACAAAGAAATCTCCTGGGAAAACAAACCAGTACAAGAGAGTTCTAAAGGGAAGGATGAATAGAAAACTGCACTTACGTTAGGCTTTGATAACGAGAAAGGGATAAATAAATTCGGAAGGAATCAAGAATGAACTTCATCTCCTTCAAATTCCGGAGGGTCGCATCGGTTAGAATAATTGGATTGCTATCTTCTACGTAGCGAAGGGAATCAAGATAAATCTTTTCTAGAAAAGTGACTAAAAATCGAATGCTTTTACTTTTAACGTACTTTTAATCTATCACACATACATATATTTTTCAATTTATCATTTATATTCTGCATTTTAAATTTTCTTTATGTTATTATTTTTACTAGTGTTCCAAATGTAACATTTTATTTATAAATAGTATTTCCATTTCGAATTTTGACTATATTATATTTTAGATATATACTAGTTGCGTAAGGCATGCCTACGGCACGCCTCTGCAGCTTAGCGCTCAGGACGGGTTTCCTGAGCGGACGACGTCTCGAAATGGGATTAATTATGTGCCAAAATTTTTTTACCTCTTATGTAAAAAAATATCTTATGCAAAAAAAGAATCGTATGTAAAAATACTTTTTTTGAATAATGAATGCAATCCGCCGTATGTTATGATGTGAGCAGAGGGATAACAGCACACCATCTGCTTGGACCATATTTCTTTGATAGTTCTGTAAACCAGCACAGCTATTTCCACATAATTAACCCGTGATTGCTTCAAGAATTAATCGCAAGAGGAATCATTACATTTAATATGACGGCATTCCACTAGATTGTGCTGCGAGTATCCACACGCGGCTAAAATAACTATTTTCCAACCAACAAATAAATCTTGAACCTTTGTAAAGATGTTCACAATATATAGTAATGTTAACCAGACATAAGGGTTTTAAAATATACTATTTTTGTATTTATAACATATCTGTAAACCTGTGTTATACTCTTAACATATAAAGGGAATTTTCGTTTACACTGTAGAAAAGGGGGACTTGCCATATAATGTTATCAGCTTATAAAACGATTTAACTTTTTTAACTAGATAATTTATTGTCATTTTGACTAATTATTCTACCATCATATATGAATATCACTAAAATATAAACTATCGATTATTTTAAGAAATAACTAAAAAAATACTGTAGTAATATACGAGCTTAGTTGTCTATAGCGAAATGTTGGGCTTACTTTACTAAATTCAATGTTTTTTTTAAAAAAAAAAAAAACCATAACAGAATACAAGTTATATTCACAAACTAGTCCAAGCCACGTGAATATATGTCATTTTAGAAGTAAGTTTTCGTTGAAAACTTTCTTCTTGCAAGCTGAAAATGGAGTTATATTTATTTTAGATATGTGTAATTAGGATGGATGATGTGCTACGTTATCCTAGCCTAATCTGTTTTTGAAAGAAAATGTCATTCAGAAGCCATTCGCAAAAATTATATCTACAAAAAGAAAGGTATGTATTTGTTATTACATGATAAAAAAATATTTTATTTATTTACATAATTAATTTTGTATTCTTTATGATTTTACGATAGCCGAGACAAAATGTAGACCGAACATGAAGTTTAAAGTTGAATGTACCGTAGTTCAAATAGTTATATCTCTTTCTAGCCTAATGTAAATAATCCAGTGCTTTATTTCACGTTGTGATTAGCTGTTTGCTCAGTTACATAATATTAATTTTAAAAACAATGCTGAAATATATTATTTATTAATTTCATAATTTAAATCCACTTTCTTGTAAGTTTCCTAAATATAGAATAATAACTCAAAATGATTAGAAGTTTATTAAATTTACATTTTTTAAGCTGGAAAAATTACTTGGTTTCTTTTCCTTTTCTGTGACTTCAAAGTTACCTAAAATCATAAGTTTTGTGTGCTGAAAATATACCGCCAATTATAACCACAAGAAAACTATTTTACATGTTTAAAAAACTTTCTGGAAATCAGTATCGTATAGTATAAAATATTTTTTAACCTTACATAAGTAATATTTTGCTATTTTCTGAATATTGTTTCCTGTAGCAAATAATTACATATTAAATTTTGTATTGATTAGAAAAACTACTATATTCCACAAAATATTTTATTTTAAATTTGTATAATATCCCAATTGTGATATAAAAAAAATATTGTGGGAAAGAAAATAATACTTTATTTACAATATTATTAAAATACATAGGATTTTATACTGCGTTTGCTGCTCATGTTAGCTATTAGCAGTATAAGTTATTAATACTTGCCTGCTATCTCTCTTCGTAAAATGTAAAAAAAAAAATGAATTTCAATAACTACATAAAGATATTCATTTTTAAAGATCTCTGTCTAAAGATTAAAATAATTTCTGAAAATGATGATAATTTTTGTTCTCATCTATCCCTATTATTACTGGTTTCAATTACGTGATTATTTACTTTTATTATTAAGCATATTTTTGAAAATTCCCAAAAATTAGGTAGCTCTCCTTTACACAAGCTACGTTTGCAAATAGAAAATCATGATTCTGAAGATGCTTTTATGTAGGTAATGTATATAATTTTAGGCTAGTATCTTTGCCGGTGAACGTCCAGCCGGCTGCAGCCCGTAAATTTTCAAAGCTTTTTTCTAGTCAACTTTTTGTCCTTCATTCCCTATATGTTTATGCTCTACGTTCTATAGAAATAAAAATTTATATGCTTAATTTCAGCCATAACGGAATTGAATATAAATCGATTTAATGAAATTACATGTACTTTTTTACAGTAATAGGTTTAACAATTATGCTTTACTCACAGTAAAGCATAGCACAGCTTGGGGGCGGCTTTTTCACTCGAAAACAGCCTAGACGGGGGTCCACCAGCAGTATGTCCGGCACGACAGCTCAGCCCACCAGTTCGGATCCTTTCCTTGTCTCAAACCCACGATGCGAGAGGACCAGAGCCATCATAGTCAACCCTAGACCCCACCCCAAAGGCCGGTCTTTACGTCCTTTACTCAGACCCTCTACTCGGTTTTTATCCTTTGCCTCTAATGTGGCTCTCCCGCGAAGATCACATCGGTTTTCTGGCGGTTTTTGAAAACTTAGCGTGGGTGCTGGAAAATGGGAGTCCCCGTGCCTTCTCGCTACAGCTCATCAGTGCAAGCACAGATGAACGGTTGTTTTTTGTAGGGTTATTGTTACTACGTATTATACCGAAACCGCAATTCATCGCTGGTCAATAACCCAATTGGCTAATCATACATGTGAAGTGTGACTTATTTATTCGGGATTCTGCAAAGTTTATTAATGGTTAAATTGATGAAGTTTTACAACAGATTGTGAAATATGGATGAATACATTCTACATTTTATTTATAGGTTCATAAATGTACCAATTTTCGGCTTCTATTGATTCTTAACTTCAACCTTTCCTAAAGGTGTAGTAGTTTTTTACCGAAATAAGGCCCCTACCCATACTTCTCAGGTTTTTTCTGCAAAATTTCATGACCTACTAAGGATTGTACACTCTAGTACTTGCGTCGATATCGCCGGATTTCTTTTCCAGCAATTACGTCCTCTTTCTCAACATTAGAATAATTCCTCGCTGTATGGAACTTTACTTCAAATGATAAGGTAAAATCTGTGAGATCACAAGTATTTTCCAGCGATGGACAAATTGCAATTTTACTGATGGAATTATGAATAGTTAGTTTCTATTTAGTTTTTTATTTTCCAGGATAGTATACATTTTTAAATTTTAATTTATAGTTGTTTTAGTTGTAAATAAATCTGATGAACATTTTGAAGTGCCAAAAAATTCTATGTTCTATAGAATATAACGCCGCGTGCTTTATGTTCTATAAAAATAAAAATTTATATGCTTAATTTCAGCCATAACGGAATTGAATATAAATCGATTTAAGAAAATTTTTATAGAACATACTTTTTTCCAGTAGTAGCTTTAACAATTTACTTAATAAATATTGTTCGATAAAACTTATGTTCATGAAGCTATTAGTAATTAAACCCTTTTATTGCCAACGTTTTATGATTTTTAAACATAATTATTTTAAAAGTCGTACTTGGGATTACGTATATTGATATATTGAATTTCTTTAAAATACCTTAATCCATTTTTAAAGTATAATTTTCTGTGAAACAGCACAAAGTGGCCGATAGAAAATAAGATGAAGCAGGATAACCGGGATACTTCACATAAATATTTTTGTTTATTTTGATGATTTGAAACAACAACCTATATAATAATTTTTTTTCCAGAAATTGTTAAAAAAGGAAACACGATCAGAAAAATTTGAGTATTTTATAGCATCATGCGTAAAAGTTTATGTACATATACTCTTACGTTTATATTTCACTAATTAGATTTCCTTTTTTTTTTTTAATTTTTTTTTTGTTTAACATAAGTTGATGACTTAAAATATAATTTCATACACATTTGTTTTTACATATCTTTTAATGAATTGAATACATAAATCATGATTTAGTAAAATTTAAATTTTTATCTTTTTTTTATATTCCCTTCATGAATTACCATTATTTCATCACACAAACTTTTGAAATTTGTAATACTGTAAATACGATAGTGGAATCTTTTTGTGTTTGAATAATTTTATGTGGACACCTCATGACTTCTTTGTACGTTTATTAATATTTACACATTTATTATTTATATTATTATTATTAATATACATATACATAATATATATATATATATTATTTATATTATTTATTAATATACACACACACACACACATTTTTTTAAAGCGAAAAGTACATGAAGCTTAATTTCATTAATAACAATAACTTCTGATATTTTTTCATTAAACACTTTTTTTTATTGTCATTGAATTATTATTATAATTTTTTTTTTTACAATCGATGGTTAATAAGAAATCAACTTAAATTTTTTGAAAAAAAATGTGAGGAAGCCGGATTCGGACCGATGTTTCCCTTGACACCCCTTGAATGATCCAAATAATTAAAATATTACTTGGCTATAATTCTGGAAACAATGAAAATAAGGACCACTTATGATATATCGTTCAAAAGCTCTCAATGAGAGCTTTTTACTTCAATTAGGCAAAAATCCAAAATGCAAATTTTTTGGATTTTGGGCTTTTTTGTGCACTTTTGGTCGAGTACATGAAGTAGAGAACTAGATGTTAGAATAGTCCTTAATCCAAACTTTCAACATACTACGGTTTTCGAGTTATGCGAGATACATACGTATATACTTGTACATACGTAAAGACTTACGCCGAAACTAGTCAAAATTATTCAGGGTTGGTCAAAATTGATATTTCCGTTCGTAAATCTGAAAATCTAAATTTTTTTGTTTGATTAAAATTAAAAAAAAAAAAATTATTAATCATATTTCAAATCTAAAATTAATGGAATTTTTTAATAACTTCATTAAATGTTGTCTCTCTAATTTAATGTTATAAAAAAGTATTAAATAATATAAAGAATTTGACAGTAAAACTATTAACCGAACTTTTTTTTACAGCAATAACAAATTTTGATATTATCTTGTTCATGAGTTACTTTCAAATGAATTATTGAGGGTGGTATAAAAAAACGTAATTACCACATTAAAAAAACGTAAGTAACTCACATAAAACAACTTTTTAAAGTTAATTTTTTTCGGTTTGTAGGGGACGACAACCGCCTTGTGACAATTCCGTTCACCACACCACCCACCATCCTATCCAGCGTTTCTAGCCCTGATGGGCTATAACGAGAAAACCACCAAGGAACACCGGTATCCGCAATCTAGGACTCTAATCCGAATAGAAGCCTACCTTTGTTACGATCTGAACCTGAGAACTTCAACTACGAAATAAACTGATTTACGATGACGAGTTTACAGTCGTTAATATTAAATTTTACTAATTATTACATTTTACAACTATAGAATGAATAAATATGTATTTCTGAATAAATTTTCTGATATAATTGCACTTGAATAAGTATCGGACATTATAATTATTTAAAAACTAATCAATTATTCAACAGTTAATATAATTTATTTTTAATTATTTTCTTTTAACTGAGTGAAAACATGTCTAATCTCTTGGGCAACGATATTAAGAATTACTTGCATTGGTTAAGATAAAAATAAAAATTAAAACAGTTAAAGCTTGGCGCCTTATTCATTTCCTGAATTAAACACAAATATTATCCTCGTACAATCTATTGCTACGGTATAAATTATTACATTCTAGCTTTTTGTCTGTTTAATTTTTTTTTTTAATTTATAATATTCTTCTGTTAATACATACTTGGTATACATGTACGTGTTCCATTTACATGTACATGATTGTGGATGGGTGTAAGCGAGCGCTTGCTTTTATGAGATTTTTTAAGGACTTCTGCAAACGGTCATTAAGAAAAATCTGATTTTTTTTATAGTAGTCTTTTATATTCCTACCTAGCGCTATAGAAGATTTACCTATAGCTATAGATTTAGAAGGGAAAGTATTGTAATCGGTCCAATTTGGGCATGTGTGATTTTCACCGGATCTTTATTTTTTGACACCTAAGGAGCATAATAAACAAAAAAAAAAAAAAAAAAAAAAACCGATGGAAATGTTTGCATGTACTTGTGTGTGTGTTCGGTGTTTCACACCTTATTTCTCTAGAACTAATCGATCCATTTTGACCAAACTTGTCAGACTACTTCTGTATATCGGGATTTGATGCCATTAAATTTTCGAATTAAAACGTCAAAAAAAGATGATACGGTACAGAAAGGTCATCCTCAGTATCTCTAGATTTTGCCTAATTAAATTTTTATTTTTCTTAGGCTTATTGTTAACAATTAAAAAAATAATATTTCTAAAAAAAGTTCTTTGCAAAATCGTACTCCCATCCCAAAACATATTCTAAATAAATAGTGGATGAGCGGATATAGTGCATCATTTGTATCCTCTCTCATCACAAGGAGGGCTGGTGTACCGCTAATGTACAGCTGCAGTAGTCGTCTTTCTGACTTTTTCTGTTTAGTCTCCAAAACCATCGTAAAGTATTTGCTTCAAAGGATGAATGAGAATTATATGTATTAGTGTAAATGAAGTTAAGTCTTGTACAGTAGCAGGTCAACCATCCCTGAGATGTGTGGTTAATTGAAACCCAACCACAAAAAAAAAACCGGTTCCGTGATCTATTATTCAAATCCGTATAAAAGAAACGGCCTTTACTAGGATTTGAAGCTTAAAACTCTCGATTTCAGAATCAGCTGTTTGCATCGACGAGTTGACCACTATATCAACCCGGTTGGTATTAATAGTCATCTGAATAGACTTCACTGGTGAATGATAGAATTTAATAAAACTGAGTAGTACGTACGTATTTAAAGTGGCCACCAGTACCGCCACACTGCGCAAATGACATACGGTATGCGTGTGTGCTTTAGTAAGAATCATTGAATCAAATAAACGAAAAAAATATTATATTTAAATAAATGATAAATATTTTTAATTAAGTTATGTATGTATGTAACCGTGCATCAGGAAAAACCGCGTGACGGGAAATTCCTACAACTGTGTTGTCAGTTTTTTTTTTCATTATGTTTACATCAAATCAT
>JAAAKQ030189364.1:0-12093 GCA_010016005.3 Zanna intricata | reverse complement strand
TTTGTGTGTGTGTGTGTGTGTGTGTGTGTGTGTGTGTGTGTGTGTGTGTGTGTGTGTGTGTGTGTGTGTGTGTGTTTCGAGTAGTAGTGATTTCTGATTCCGCTCAGGCGGGCCCTGAAGCTGTTCTTTATGTGGACTGTCACCCCATTACAAACTAACAACTCAACCTTTACCTACGTATACTTCCTCTTGTCATTCTACGGTCTCATTAATGATGATACTTCTCGATCGTTCTCTTTTCATTCGCTGTCTGTCTCCCTCGATTCGTTTCTCCGTAACACCCTATTCGTTATTCGGTACTGTCTTTCTCTTCCGATCGTATTTGATCCTTGATTCATTAGAATTAAATCCGATACAGACGTTAAGAATTAAACTGATTTCCACCTGATGAACGATAAATGTATCCTTTTGCAAATGTTTTGTATTAAGACGTAAATGGATAATTCAAGAAGAAAACATGTGCATATGTTTAACATGTTCTTTTACGAGATCGCTGAGAACATGTGACTTATCTTAACGCTAAATATCTGTTTGTACTTAAATACGACTGTTAGTTTGAACTTCAACTACGTTAACATCATTTCTATGAAAAGAAAATGATAGTTAACTGATGTTAGCTATGTTCGTCTACATAGCTTTGAAATTAGAGTTATTATGTTTGGGCTGCTGGAAAAATTCAAGTTTCCCTCCCTCCCTTCGAGGAGATTTATTCTACATAATGAATAATGCGGTTAGCGGACGTTAAGTAAACATCCACTATTGTTGTACAACAGGTACTAATTAGTCAGGATATATTATGATAGGCACGTTACCTATTTTTTTAATTGGTTCTGTGCTGCGGGTAAGAATAAAATTCATAAACCAAATCTTGATGATAAATTCTTTTTTAATACTTTGATTAAAGTAGGGCCTAGATCCACTTAAAATGGAATTTATAATTTCTGTCGCTTTATAAGAGCTAAAGAAGTAAGCGATTTGCTGTTCCAGTTTCATTCTCTAATGCAGGATTGTATTTTTAAAACACTTAAATACTATTCAGATTAGTGTACGGGACAAATGAAATATATTTCATATGTCCTTCTTAAGTAAAGAAAATATTTTTGCAAGCCTACAAGTTCTCTGAATGATCAAAGTCCTAAATATATATGCATACTTATCTTGTTTCGCGTCTTTTAATTTTTACGCTTTACATTTGCTTTTGATGTTTCATGTTATAAGTCATTTTCGAAATTTTTTCTTCAGTTGTTTTTCTTTCTTTTTTTTTTGTCATTAACCTTGTTTTCTTTGAGAACGCTTGTCTAGAGTGTTGAACCTCCTCAATCTAGTCCAGACCTACTAATCCTTTAATGTTAACATACTTACACTTCTTTACAACTCTTTTCGAGCGCCTAACCTTAGTTTATTTCATCTTAGTCGTTCTAATAGTATATCAACTAAGACCATCGCTCTGCAATTATGGAATAGAGATGTATTTTTTAAGCTTTTTTTTATGTTAAAGACTCGTTTTTAACATTCTTCTTTAATGTCATAATTCAGACGCAATTTGTTTAATTTTATTTTCTTTTTTTACTTTTCTGTTGCCCATATTTCATTAAAATTAAACGAAACACTTGAAATTATTCAACAATCATTATGAGACTTCTCATTTTGTTATTTGTAGTGTTTCGTGTGACTCTTAGTCTATATTCTTGTTATTCAGAATACCTCATATTTTGGTTCTTATACTACATTTTTTCTCTTCCTTTATTTATATGTTATCTTATTTTTAAATGGCCTTTGTAGAACTTGTCAGGCTGCAGTTGATCATAAATTATTGTACGAATTTTAGATGTTAATAAAAAATAAAGTAATCTACTTATTCGCATGTTTTACTGTTGAACAGACATTTCAAACAGTCTTGTTTACAACTCTTAATAACTTCTAATTCCATATGAGCACCTTTTATGCTGCGTAAAAATGTCTAGATGATGTTAAATTTCACGTTACACATTATGAAGAATACCTGGAGAAATTCTATTAATTACACCTTCGATTCTTCTCTTTAGTTTATTGATGTTGATGTCATTTGCTGAATACACCCTTCTTTGACAAGCCCCCAAAAAACGAAATCAAATGGCGTAACATCAGAGGATCGAGTGGCCAGGGAATTGGTCCGTTACGGCCAATCCAACGTTGAGGAAATTGTTGATGTAGGAAAACCTCAGTTTGGTGGTGCGTGATTTTTTTGGAAGTAAACGTTGGGTTGCCGATGTTCAGTTTGTTGTAATGTATATTCCTGTAACATTTCTTGATAACTACCACTAGTAACCGCTGGATTGGCGAAGAAGAATAGTCCATCCGATCACTACATAAGCAGTCAACGCTCACCAAATGTTAATTTTCTGGCTATCGCGTTGTTTTATGGATAAGATGAGGGTTCTCGTTTCCCCAAATCCGATAATTATAACGGTTAGCGTGACCAGAAACTCTTGATGTAGGTAGTTTCGTTAGAGAAGATTACTTTGTGTAGAAACATATTATATTCGTTCACTCTATCAAGAATGTTCACGAAGAATTGTAACAGCGTTATTTATCGTCATCTATAATTGCATACTCCAAGTAAATTTTGTATGCATAAAGTTTTGGGCTTCTGTAAAACCTTCACAATTTTCGATTGCGGTATTCTCCAAGTTCTGAACTTGCTTGACGAATTTATTTACCTGGGCTTTTCTGAAAAGTTTATTTTATTTGATCCATAACTTCTTAGGTATCAGTAGGTCTACCAGCACCTTTTTTTGTATACTTAACTTTTCCTATATCCTTAAAACTGTTGATACCAATGTTTAATAGAATCTTTATTAGGAGGATCACGCTCGTACTCTAAAATAAAGCATCTACTAATAACAAAAACAAATCCAATTTCATGAAACCTTAGTAGCATATTTTCTTCGGCATCTAGTTATAGCACAGCTGATGATTCCCTGAGTTTTCATTTGCCCCGGTATGTTCATTCAAGATCATCAGTAACTCTAATACGTACACTAATGTTTGAAAAAATCATCGCTCCCTACATTGCTTTGTTCAATTTTTATTAACTCCTAAAATGTGCTGAATAATTTATGTTCACTTATTAAAAATGGTAATTATTACATGATTAATTTTTTTTTTATTGATTCTTTTTGTATTCCGGATGGCTCCAGGTTACTAACTTCGCTTTGTTTTAACCTGACCCTCAGGCTGGTGCGTCCGTTGTTCATGAATATGGGTAGACCTATACTTTTAGATTATGATATTTGTTAATTGCCATCTAATAACGTCTTGTTAATTACATCCCAACAAAAAATTTAAAATATAACTTTATCGGCTAGGTCTCGACTGTCAACCTCCCGCATATGAAAGCAGTCAGTAACTCTCTCCGCCAATTCCACTGATAATATTGATAAATCTATTTGATGCTCCTTTTTTAATAAGTAATTGTTTCGTGTTAAAAACATTTCCTATTAAGAACTTTTTCATTTAAAGCTTTATCTAATTTACTGTGTAGTTAGGTAGCGTGAAGTAAATGTGTTTATAATATCTGTATTTAATATATATATAAATAACTGGAAAATTATCTTCCTTCTTTTTTATACAGATTGTACACCATATCTTTGTAGAGCAATTAACCTAAATTCCCTTGGTACTCCAGAACGTTTAATGGAATAAAGTCATATCCCTGATAATGTTATTTCTAGTGTTATTGATAAACAAATTTTTATATTGCTGCAATAATAAGATTGCTTTTAAAATTTATTACCTGGTTTCATTTTTTTAATGATAATTTTATTTATTAAATTTCGTAGTCTATTTAAAATTTGACGTTACTTTATTTTTGCAATTTGAAAAGTTTACTTTTTTTGTATGTCTTTGCGTGTTAAATTAATTTATTTTTAATAAGTATTTCGTTAAAACTTTTGTTTATTTCCTTTCAGAAGAAAGAAAAACTTTTTTTTTCTTTAGTGAACTAGAAAAAGGAATGTATATATATCTCATTTTTAATTGGTATTACGTCTCTAAAAGTAACATTCTTGAAGAAAAGACTTATTTAATGATTACTAAAGATAAAACATTGAGAGTTAGTTATGAATTTGTTAGATAAAAAAAAGAGGCATGGCTTAATAATAGCACCACCTTGTTAAGAGATTGTATTTTTCATGTTTAAAGCCTACTACAGCACCGAGTGCTACTACAGTTCTATATAGAGTTGCTGCTCGCATCGCGGACACTCAACCATCTAGCCCATACAGAACGACATACCGTACGCTCTTCACTCTCCAAGTTCCATCTTGAAGTGGGAAACTGGAGCTCAATAAATCCTTTCCGGGGAACGTGATGGGGTTGAAGGCATTTCACGCTTCGTCTAGAGTGAACAAAATTCATTCTTGTTATTTTTTTTTTTTGTGGCCAAGTTAAGTCTAAAGAACATCGAGTAGTGTTTTGCTCATGCGCATTGTTTATTCGTTGCTGTGGTTTGTTTGCGAGTGAGCGTGCGTGCGTACGTGAGTGAATGAGTCTACTTTGCTGTACAACATTTCAAGTCTGTTCATTTCAACCTCTTCAACATGCAATTATTTAATGCATGTTTTTCTGTTAGTTTAGAACGCCTGACTGTCTGACTGACTTTGAGCGACTAAAAACTGACTTATCTCTTGAAATGAATACTTTTTACGCGGCTTAATTTCCGTCCGTTCCTTCTTCGTTTATTATTCTACAACCGGCTAATAAATCTCTGCTCATTAAAGATAATTGTATGTTATTGTGCATTTATTAATGTGATGCTCTGTAACAAATATAAACCGAATAAAATTTAACTTTTCTTTCTTTTACATTATTATTATTATTACCAACTCAATCTTCATGATTTGAACGTTGTTAACTCTTAAAAAATAATGTAGAAGTTTTATTTAGGCGAAACACCGTCTTGAGTTTCAATGGAGTGACGTAAGATTAAGTACATCTTATTCTTCTGTGTACCGTTTCTATCTTTTTCTTTTTCTGAGCCAGAGAGGATACTGACTGAACATTTCTTGGTGTTGAAAGTTAAAATTTTTGTACATATTATTTACTATAACTGTATTTAGTCGTAGGTGATTTTACACGAGATAACAACAATGGTATAGCCATTCTAAAGAACAGTAAATATCTCATGCCAGTTATTTGGAAGAACGAGAATAACATGGTTTCCCGTTCCCTATTTTTTACAGATCCGAATGAACTTATAAAACTTACATATCGCCATATATGACCCACACACGTAATTGTTGATGGTATTCAACCCTATAACACTTTCAGTCTGTTCATCAAGAGACTAATTGAACTCCATTAATTATAGAAAAGGCGAATTTTATTTGTACAGCTTTTATCTCCGATGAGTTACATATATCACAGTCATTTAACAGATAATGTAAAAAAAGTAATATAAAACAAGTAATGTACTCCTTTTTGTGGGAAACAATATATTATACATACTGTCTCCATTTAATAAGGAAAATTTGTGTATTAAATGCCAGTTATTTTTTTTTTCATTGAAATATTTATTTAACCTCCTCACCACAAGGAAAGATAACTATTTTTAAGAAAATTTTTTTATAGTTTTCATTTCAAGAATGAAGATACTTAATAAAAAAAAAAGTCTTAATCTAATCCATTATTTACTTATATTTACTGCCATTACTTTCTTTTTAAATTTTATAAATAAATACAAATTATGTCTATAATTACCTAACATGAACTTCAGAAACGTTAAATATTTTATTGTACATCGGCTCGTAAGTTATACATATATATATTTTACTTTATAAAGGATCTGTTTCTTTAAAGGATGCGGGTTACTATACTTTTACAAAGAGCAAATGCATTTTGAAAATTTGTGTTGGGCTCTGTTAGTTAAAAGTTTTACTTTACTTTAACTTTGTAAGAAACTTTAAGTTGAAAGTTGCTTGAAGCCTTTCAAGCTGTAAAAAAGATAAAAAAAGGAAGTCCAGTATATGAGGTAATAAAAAAATATGCAAAAACTTACTGAATAAGTACCTTTTATGCCTTACTGGATAAGTCCGTTACTGGATTTAGTTGCCTTTATAAAAAGTGCAGTAAGTTATATTGGTTTATAACTTTACTTATAGGAAGTCTCCATCGAATTTATTTGTTTACAAATAAGTAATAACTTTTAGTCGACATACCTTCTACGTGTAAATAAATTGTGAATACATAATACAAAAAATTATTCCTTCGAGCTTGCATTAGATTTGTATTATAATTTTTGATTCATTGATAAGTATGCATTCTGGAAGTCTCCAGATTTTTAATACAGCTTTGTTGATGTGATTCCCGAAAGCAGGTGTGTACATTGTTACTTGGTATATAGCGGTAAATATGTACCAGTAACTAGTTACGTTTATAGTTCGCCAGGTCAGTATATACTTTTATATTTCACCTTCTAGGAGAATAATGTTCCAGTACTAGGTCGAGGAACCGATATCGTTAAAACGTATTAAGTCCGGCCAGTGCTCGAAATATCAACAATTAGTGCATTAAAATGTAAGCAACATCAATCCTCTGAGCCATTAAATTAATAATATGACTCAAAATTTGTATTTTGAGTCATTAAGAAAATGTACTTAGATTCATTAATAATAGAAAAAAACATAAATAAATCTTCCGTAGAAATTTTATCTAGAAAATTAAATGCAATTTTGAGTTTCCTTTCTACTGTTGCTTTGTGTTTATACGAAACCTACTGGTAGCAAAACTCGTTATTACTGAAATACTATTCTCATGCTTTATAATATATATGTTTGTAATTATCATTTCGACGTCACTGTAAAACAGCTCGGAGATCTCTAAGAAACGGCAAAAAGCATTTTAGATTTTACATTGAAATATTTTTTTGGAGATTATTATTTCTTTTTATACCGATAGCTAAATTTATTTATCACTTTTAATTAAAATTTCTATTTCGATCCTTTTTAATAACAGAATTGACTTAGGAAGTGATGTTTGTTTTGTTTATTTAAAAAAGGGGGGATAAACTTGATAATTTATTTTATGAAAGTAAAACAATGGTGGTAGTTCGTTTTAGTATACGTACTCAGCAAGTCAGCTCTTTATGACTTTGCTATAAAGAAGTTTCTTTCCATCCGATAAAAGCCTTTCTTTATCAGGCAACCCGAGTGAGTCGACTGTATATGTTGGGTTTAGCTTAAAATTAAACTTCTCCCTGCTAGTAAAAGTGGACATAAAATGCCAAGGGCTGTGTGCCGTACGAGTGTAGTAGAGTGGATGGGGGTTCAGTTGTTTCAGCACCATGGCAACCCACAGTCGGGAGCGTCGTAAAATTGTCGTAAAACTGGTAGCCTCTGATAAGCCATCACGGACCGGGACGTGAGGGACGAGGGGCACACGAGCTCGCATGACGCGCCCCCAACGGCCTTCTCTTACCCCCTTCTCACCTCAGAAAATCTATAAAAACTGTATTAATTTTTTTTGCCTTGTCTAAATTAATACCAAATTTCATTTTTTATTATTTCATTATTTTACGTAGAAATTGAGAGATGAACTATAAAAAACCATTAATTTGTCTTATATTTTGATAATATTCCTATTAAATTCTTTACTTTTTCACGGTAACTTGAATAATTAATTAATAATTCTTCAAATATATTTAATTAAAAATATTTTCAAAAATTTGGAATAAGCAAATACTAATGGTCCATATAACAACGCATATTTTGCATGCTGAATTTTTGAGAATAATCGTTACTTTAAATTGAAGCATAAAATTTGCTTAGTATGCCTAGATGAATCAAGTTTCAAACCTTATGAAATTATCGATTTCGTGATTTAAATAATCCGATTTGCAAGATATTTTTATAGAAACGTTTGATAAATTTAATTTTATTCTTAATTATGGTTTATAATTATTGAATTTCTAAAAATAGAGGTGTTTAGTATGAAATTATTCTGATTTTAAAAATTAGTATTTAAACGCGATTTATTTTCCGAAATATTATTACGTAGGTTACTAATTTGTTAAACCTATTGCTTTATATTATCTGTCCTGAAGGCTTTATTATGATTGAAACGTATGTAAAGCAACATTTGACAAAATTATAATAAATCTATGTGCAATATAGCAATATATAAATGTCGCTGTTTGCAATCAACGCTTGACAGATTTGCTTTTGTTGATAATTATGATGTTCCTTATTCTCAGAACCATGTAAAAATAGTGAAGGTATCGCTCGTAGAGTTAAACATCGTCCGATTTCGTTGGGTTTGGTATAGGAGCATGTAATAATGTACTCGGCTCAGTGAAGAAGGCAACGTGAAACCGCTACACACGCCACTTTCCCTTGTAAAGTTGTCATGTTTTACTTGTTACGCTTGAGAATACCGATTTTTTGGAGTGAGTGGTATCGTTTTGACGGTGACAAACTAACATAACATACTCGTACATCCCTACTTTATAGAGTGGAAGGATTAGAAATTATTTCCAATATTAATCATAAAACCAAAATTTATGTCGAAATTTGTCTTTTTTTTTCAAGTCTGTTTTTTAATTTCAGGTTATTGTGTTTGATTAGCTCAGCACTTCTGTTAATTAATTTTTTTTTAAACTGTAATAAAACAACATAAAAATGATTTAATTAGAAATACGATGAAAAATTAATTTTTATAAATATTCATTTTTTACTTTATAATTTTTTTGTTAAAAGTTTATTGCTTCACAACTTACGATCGTCTTCAGAACTTTACATCGTTGTCTTCATTCATTACATGAAGCATAGCGTGATTGAATTTTTATTTGTCGGATATTGCTTTTAAAAATCTTGCTACATAAATTCCTCTTAAGAGCTGTGAGAAAATGTACTAAGCAAAAGTACAATTTTATCAATAAGAAAAAATGTACAAACAAGATTAGAAAATAAATTTTACTAAAAAATAATTCCAAGTTTGATGCGTCTAATGTATTTCCTACACCTATTCTCATCTGGTAGATATTCAGAAATACATTCTTTTTATTCCTAAAATCCCATTTATTAGTGTTAATGTAATTTAAATTTTTCGTTGGGCTTTCTTCAATGAAAAATAATTAAATCAGACGTAATCTATTATGACAAATGTATCATTAATTTTACGTGATATAAAGTTAGCTTGATGTTCCTTCGTATTTGTTAGGTTAGAGTTTACTTCTTGACGTTTTGATAATCCAACTATATACCTGGCATTCGGAGCATGTAACAGAAACGTTCCTTAACATACTCGAACTGAAAATATATTTGCTTAACGTTTCACTTATCTTATTCCGTATTTTAATGAAACAGGAATATCACTAGCCCATGTATATTTTTGAGAGTTGTACTAGTAATTCAAATTGTACCTTGAATTTTAAAGAAAAAAAAAATCATATATTTTTGAATCCGACATCAACAACCCTTCTTAAACGCCTTGCCCACTGCAATACTGTTTGTGGTTTAAAAAGCGGTTAGATGATGAGTCATTAAGCTTCGTGTGACTGCACGTGAACTATCATAGAATCATGAGAAAGCGATGCAGTTGAACGATCCTTTTTTACATTGTAGCTCTGAAGATTCGTCCATTCGTTGCACTTTTTTCTTACTAGAATTTCTTGTTTCATTTATTTACTTTTTTCAGAGTAAATTATAAATTATTTGTAATAATTTTATTATTATTATTATTTGTAATACTAATACTTTTTAATTGTTTATTAATACTTTTTTGAATATTAATTCTTTTTTTTTAATTGTTTAAGCCATGGCGATCTTTTATTTAAATAAGTAAATGCTTATTAAACGTTTTTTGTATTGCATAATTAAGTATTATTTTTTCTTAATCGCCCATCCGTTAATAAAGTAGTGAATATCTCTGTAGTAGATTTCGAAATTAATATTCCGAATGTTAAGATTTATATTAATTTTTAAAATCTGGAAATTGTTTACAAAAAGGGAACGAAGTGACATGTTGGGACAAATTATCTATTCAATACTGCACTTAAACAGAGTTGACCGATTAATTTTTAAGATATATATATAAAGCACGCACGTGCGCACACATATACACACAAATGAATCGCGTATACGATTCCTTTTTCTTAATAAGTTACGATCACTGTTTGTGCGTTCATCCGATGAAGCTTAGGTCGTAAACTGAACTTTACCAGAAACAGGAGAGCATGCGGTACATAATTAGGCCCATGGTAATAATTAACATGAGTTTAACAGACACCCCTGTCTTAACTACAGCCTTATACCCGTACACCTTAGAAGCGCATGCTGTGACTCACTTTGTTTATTTCACCCAAGGGGGATGTGTGTATCTTATGCGGTTCCCTTTCTGCTTTACTCCTTCCAACCGAGTGAGAACTCGTAAACTAAACAAAATAAATCGATCTTTATTCATCCGTGATGTAATAAAATAAAATATTGTTTTCTTCTTAATTCTTTTCATCTTGAAATAACATTCAATAAATATTTTCATCTGGGTGTTGAATGTTGTTATTAAAGTAATATAACCATAATATTAATCCGGTTTCATTAGGTGGAATTTTTTTAAAAGGATTTACGTAAATAATTAGGTATTTAGAGAGCTGTCACAAATAATTTGTTTTTTTTTTTTATTATTATTTTTTAGGAAACTTTTTAAATTTTTTTTTGTCAGCCTTCTTTTTTTCTTTTTTTTTGTCGGCTAATCCACGTATGGCTATTATGATTATTAAATTATGTGTTATTATCTAGATTATTTTGTAAATCTTATCATCGCTTGTTATTGATATTTGTTGTTTGGTATCTGAAAT
This sequence comes from Zanna intricata, assembly GCA_010016005.3. NCBI lineage: Eukaryota > Metazoa > Arthropoda > Insecta > Hemiptera > Fulgoridae > Zanna > Zanna intricata. The sequence continues at coordinate 1,262 of JAAAKQ030189364.1, read as the reverse complement.
CAGTATTGTTTAAACTTTATTCAGTTGTTATAATTATAGTTAGATCATGTTTCTCAGTATTTATACCTTTTCTTTATTCCTACAAACGTATTTTTACTGAATTAATTATTTTTATATTGTTATAAGCTACAGACATTCCAGGAATTGTTGAAATACAAATTATAAATTCAATTGTATTTACTGACATAATTATAAATAAAACCTCAGTAAATGTAATTAAAATATGATTTTAATTTATCTTTATTGAGTGAGATTTGCGTACTATCTTCAAAAATAAATAAATTGAATTAATTAAAAATAGCTTTCTAATTCAACATTAATGATTCGTTCTACGATAACACTTTATACTTATAAATAATTTAATTTTAAATTCTGGTATTTAAAAAACTTTTTATAATACTAAGTAATAAAGTAAGGGGTTATTGTGGAGTTTATCGTCTGGTTAATGAACTCTGATCGATCAAATATTAGTGTATAAAGTATGGTACTGCTAAATTCATTGTAGAACATCATACTTAAAGCCATAAGTATTATCAAATGACTACCGTTTTTTTTTTTTTCAAAGAGATTACAAATTAATGTTTTTTTTAATCGTTTCAAATTGTTTCTAAAATTAATTTCGTGACGGTAATCAATATTATTTGAATTTGATTGATATCCAGATCGAGAATTAGATTTGAATGAAATTACTTCTTTCTACCTGTATGAATTGTTATAAATATTTGCCCTTTTAAATTAGGAGTTTCCCCTCCTAATTTAAAGTGAAAACTTTTTCCAAGGTTTTGAAGTGAAAACTTTTTTTGGGTCGTTGTGCCGTACACTTTTGTGATAGACTTTTGCATGGAGAAAAAGTAGCTGACTCTTAGTCAAAAATAGTCACGAGGCGCTAAGCATATATATATAGGAAAGAAAGACATGGAACTAATAATATTAATATATATAGAATGAGAGGTGGGAGAAAAAACAACGATGATCCGTCGGTGATTCCAAATACATTTCTCTTTCTTACTCTCTTTCTGTATACTTACGCATATGCGTGTATATGTTTACATCAATATACAGTAAAGTAAAACGTTGATTCCACTTCTCTTTCTTTCTTTCGCTCTTTTTCTCTCTTTCTGTTTGTACTAATAGCTTAAAACTAGACTACTACTATTAACCCACCGGGTTGGTCTAGTGGTTAATGCGACACCGCAAATCAGCTGATTTCGAAGTCGAGAGTTCTAAGGTTCAAATCCTAGTAAAGATAAAAATTTTTATAT
>JAAAKQ030189352.1:0-21140 GCA_010016005.3 Zanna intricata | reverse complement strand
CGGTTCTAATTCTAGAATCTAAAATTAGAACCGGTTACAGATACGATACGTAAGAAAAGGATCTCTTTCTTTGGGCAAGTCATGAGGACGCCGGAAACAGACTGACTAGAAATATTCTGGAGAAATTCTGGAAACAAAAAGCTGAATTAATATGGATCAAAGAAATTTAGCAAGACATACATGAATTATGTATTACACTGGAATATTTGCAGAATAAATCTGAAAAGAAAAAAGTACTGAAAAACAAAGACATAAGATTTAAACCAAAAGCAGACAAAATCACAACCAGGAAAAGGATATTCTCAAATGAAGAAATCCAGATAAGATCAAACTGGATGAAAAAATACTGGACAGAAAAGAAAGCAAAAAAAACTCGCTTCAAGAAGAAGAAATAAAGATCCCCAACAAAACTGACTCAAGTGGTCCAATGAGGCCGTAAAAGCACAAAAAAACTAGACTTAAACAAAAAAGAACGAATAAACAATATATATTATATTATTGTTATCGCTGGAATTAAAGAAAAAAATATTATTTCAAAGTGTCTAATTATCTATACATTTAATAAGTACATATATAACTATTATTATTATTATTATTGGAAATAAATAAACACACAACAATAAAACGCATATTAATTTCAATTCCATTTTTATTTTTAATTTTGCACATAATTATTGCTGGAATTGGATAAAAAAATATTACCTTTTTTTAATTATTATTAAGATGTTGTTTTGCTCACCTGTATAATAAAACTGCAGTACCACAGTAACACCGATTCACACTAAGAACACTCTATGAACGTATGACAATCCGGACGGCTTTTATCTAAAACCGTCGGCCTTGTTGACTTCAAAACTGATAAACAAGAAACCGCAAAAAAAGTAAAATTAACAATAATTTTTTTCCTGCTCCTTACGTTTACTTACACGTAGTGTTTGTATAAAAAATAATATTTTCCAAATTTCGTAAATTTTAAAAACAAATAAAAATAAATTATATCCGCCATTAAAATCCATCATTTAATTAGAATGAACCATTATAAGGAAAATTGTTCAAACACAAGTAGGGAAAAAAACATCCCCAATAATTTGCGATACGATCCGATTAACTTGAAGAACTAGCTAAATAATAAACATCATTATGCTCAGAGAAAACAACTAGGATTTGAGGTGGTTATAGTTGGTATGAGAATATTAATTTTGGTATTCAAGGCTCGATCAAGTAATAATCTGGGTGCACAGTTTAATTTAAGTTTGATGTAAGAAGAGTTTTTGAGTGAAACCTTCGGTAATAGAGGAAGGTGCGAGGATCGCGCTTCCGCGAATCGATTAATTTTAAAGTTGAGGATTGTAAGTTATGGTAGTAGTCGTAGTTGAAGGCTGTACGAAGGCGATAGTAAGTTGTACAATACACTGATAGAAATGTCTACTGAGATATTTGGATCAGTGGCGTCCTGTCAAAGACCAAACTGATGACTGTGTTTTATTACCAAGTTTTTGTAGAGGGTCTAAGAGGCGATCTCCGTAAAGCCCATCAGGTCTAGGAACGGAGGGAGCGGTGTGACGACCGGGATCGTCACATAGCGGTTGCTTTTCCCTACGGGGATCAGGATGTTGTTGTTCAGGTGTTTCATATATATTACGCCCTAAAAGGTGACTTGAGATAGATTGTGTAAAACTACAAAATAAATTATATTTGTTAACTGAAATTAAATAATCCCTAATATTTTTTTTTATCTCCGGGACCACCATTAGGTATTTCTTCAAAGGATGGAGATGAATGATTTGTAACGTATGTGAAAATTCCATGCCGGACCGGGATTTGAACTCGGGACCTCCGAATGAAAGGCCGAGACGCTATCACTTTAATTAAATATTTAAAATTTATTTTACTACCGATCGCTAAATAAATAAAGATTAATTTTATGATTGTTTTCTTTTCATTTTAACTGTAGTCCGTTATTTAATCTTAATTATTTAATAATTACTGAAATAAAATTTATTGATTTTAATTTAAAACGAGATTATAAAAATAAAAATTAAAATATATAAAATACTTGCGATGAATATTTAGTAAACAGTTTTAAAATGAAAGCATTTTTTTTTCAATAAAATATTTAAGAAGTAAAAGCAACGTAAACGAACGCTCTATATTTGGGATCAATGGGGGAAGCTCCGCATCCCATTTTCCCGCTCGCCTCCCCTACTACTCCAGTTCACAGTGCTGCCATACACAGCTTACATGACCTAGTTTCTCTACAGTATAGGCCACCTTCTGTCAGAATGGAAACATCGCAAACTTCCTTCATGTCCTTTCCTTTCCATCGTAATGATTTTAATGTAATTCGGGCATGTTTTCCAGTGGATTAAAAAAACAACGTAGAATAATAAATATCATAAATAGACCTATTTTAAGTTAATTAATAATTAAAATAATATATTAACATTTATCCAGAGTATATAATATTATTTACTTTAGTATTTAAATAATTATATTTATAATATTACGAAGGTTATGATAAATATTTTATTATTTTTTTAATCTTATTTCTATAGCTTATTTTCTAAAATTAAATCTGAGAACATTCGAATATTATGTAAACATTCTTTTCAAAATTGTATTTTTAATGATTTATGAAATATACCTAGCATAGATTTTGTTTTATAACGATGTTAAATAAATAAATACAATGCGATGAGGTCTGACTTAAAGGGTTTTCAATAGATATTTTCATAGTTCACTCCACACTGAAGACAAATTTTATTTAAAATAACTAAATCTATAATCGATTCTAAAGAGTCTGTTTAATATCTGAAGAAAAAGTAATTTATTTGAGTATCAATGCAGTTAATCAATAATGCAGATGTGCTGCTCTCACCCTGGGTAAAGGTACCTAAATTTCCCGAGGAACTGGGAGCGGGATAGTTTCATTATCATGACGTATTCCTTTGGTTAGAATTTTTTTTGTTTCATTTCATGATCTCTTTATAGGTAGATCGTAATTTTCTCATTTTCAAAATTTCTTTCCTCCTGGTAATCTATAAGTTTTAACTTTACAAATTTGATCGGTTTTAAAGACGTGGAGCGCTGATTTAGCCTACCGTATCACAGATATGTGTAGTTTTGTAAAAAATGGCATTTCCTATAGACATGACTGAGATTCAAAATTCAATGGTTGTAAAAAACTCCCAATATGAAACTGAGCATGATTATCACCAGGACTAGGTGAAAAGATTAAACCTGTATAATGATCATGATAAACTAGTTGTGCACCTCCCCTTTTAATTGCAATCGACTATACCAAAAGTCTATAATCAGACTATACCAAAAAGCCCATAATCAAAAAAAAAAAATTTTATTTTAGACTTTTTCTTAACTGGAGTAACAACCCCTCATTGAGAGTTTTTCAAGCTCATATCATAAATCTTACGTATTTTCTTTGATTAAAGAGTTATAGCCAAATAATAGTTTATTTAATGAAATATTTGAAACTTGTAAAAGGAAGGCACATCGGTTCGAATTCGACTTCATCTCCTTTTTTTTATTATTTAAATATATTCATGTAATAATAATTACTAACCTCTGATTGTAAAAAAATCTTTACAATAATAAATAAGAAAAAACTTAGAAGTTATTAGTGAAATAAAATTTGACGTACTTTTAAAAATGCGTACATGAAATTCAATAGGTATACAAGGAAATTATGTGGTGTCTACATCAGATTTGGTGAAATATCTGATAATTTAATATTAATTGAAAATTATTATTTAGAATCATATTATTTTTATTTATACCTTTGTTTGAGTCTACTTGATAATAAATATGCTATAAAATTAAGTAACCTTCTTCTGTCTTCATTTTGTTGATAGTTACATCATAATATTTTTTTTTTAAAACATGGTATTAGATAGATATAAGACTTAGATTTATGTAAAGAATAATAAAGGGAGAATTTTTCATGGGGAATTTTATAATTGAAATACATTTTACAGTTCCTTTAGTAATCCTTACATTTTTCCTTTTATGTTTCAACTATCTATTATATTTTCCTAAAGGGAAAGATAGAAAGAGAGGTGTAAGCTGCTTGTAATGAATATCATTTTATATATATTTTTTCAGTAATTTTTCTAAAAAAAAATTATTAGAAATACACTTCTGGGAACTGTTTTATTCATTTTGTTTTAGATTAAAAACCATACGAAATCATCAAATTATTAAGTTCCAAGAATTTTAGTATGGTTTCATTTTACTCTTGGGGCAGATAAAAAACAGAGTAAAATATTTCATATGCTATAACTATAAAACGAAGCGTTTCTGGACCGTTTTTTACGTACCTTTTTCCTTTATTTTCACTTTTAGAATATGTCCTAATGTCCTTTTCGTTTGTTCAGGAAATAACTATGTATTGGATATTACTTGAGGTTTTCATGTTTAAATAAAAAACAAGGCAAAATATTATATAAAACTCCAAGCCGGTTTTTATTATTTATTAGCCGCCCTTTAGGGTGACTAACTCTACTAGCCCTTCAGGGTGAAAAACGGTTATATTTTTATTGTTAAAGACAATTTTTTTTCTTTTTATTTTTTTTACCTCCGGAACCACCGTTAAGGTATATCTTCAGAGGATGAGATAAATGAATTGTAGCGTGTGTGAAAAAATTCCATGCCTGACCGGGATTCAAACCCGGGACCACCGGATGAAAGGCCGAGATGCTACCAATCGAGCCATGGAGGCCGGCTGTTAAAGTCAACTGAGCCGACTTTACCGTCACGGTAGTAGTCTTATCGTGGAGTAAATGATTTACATATTGAAGGATTGTACAAGATTACACTTCATCCTCATTCATCCTCTGAAGTAATACCTTACGGTAGTTCCGGAGGCTAAACAGATAAAGAGAGAGATATTGAAGGAAAATTAAAACCACATTAAAGTGGCAATAGTATTTAGTATTAACAAAAAGTACTGAAAAAAAATCTTATTTGTTTATTATTTACTTTGTCATGTCATGAAAAACCTTTATTAAATTTTTTCTGAATTAATTCTAAAAAATTCTCATATTTGAACAGGTAAAAAAATCTGACGTAGACAACATATGACTTCCTTGTACGCCTATTAAATTACATATAAACATTTTTTTAAAATGAAAAGTACATAAAATTTTATTTCATTAATAACTTCTGATTTTTTCATATCTTTTTTTTTTACTATTATTATTAGATTATTGTGAAACTTTTTTTACAATCTGTGGTTAATAATTTTAATAAATCAAAATATTAAAACTTAAAAAAAAAGGTTAAAAAAGAAAAAAAAGGAAATGAAGTCTGATTCGAACCGATGTGCTTTTTCCCTTATAAGATCCAAATATTTCATTAATTAAAATTTTATTTGGCTATAACAATGGAACCAATGAAAATAAGTAACATAACCGATATATCGTTGAAAAACTCTCAGTTAGGACTTATTACTGGAGTTAAAAAAAAGTCAAAAATCCAAATTTTTTTGGAATTTAGACTTTTTTGGACACTTTTGGTACAGTTGATTGCAATGAAAAAAAGAGGTGCACAACTAGATATTGCCGACCTCCGTGGCGCGAGTGGTAGCGTCTCGGTCTTTCATCCGGAGGTCCCGGGTGTAATTCCGATCAGGTATGGCATTTTTCACATACGCCACAATTCATTCATCTCTTCCTCTGAAAATATACCTAACGGTGTTTCCGGAGGTTAAACAAAAAGAAGAAAAAAACAACTAGATATTATAACAGTCCTAAATACGAAATTTCAATATTCTACGGCTAATCGTTTTTGAGTTATGCTAGATATATACATTATATTCGTATAGACGTCACGCCGAAACTAGTCAAAGGGGATTCAGGTATGGTCAAAATGGATATTTCCGTTGAAATATGAAAACCAAAATTTTTTGCGTTCACAATCCTTCCTTTACTTCGAAAAAAAAAGTAAAAGTTTAATTCTAATCCTTACTAGAATAATGTTACCAGTACTTTATTATGATTTAAGTAAGATTTAAGATTTTTTTCATGTATTGTAATTAAGTAATTTTTTCATGTATGATTATTTTTCCATTATAAAAAATAAATAATCAATGCCAGAAAAGTATTAGGACCTTGTTGTCAGATTAAAAAAAAAAAATCTATTCATGAAGTAATTTGGTTTTCTTATATCTTTTTTATTTCATATAAATTCGCCCGTTTATGGTTGCAATTCATAGAATAAACAGTAATAATACAATGCGGAAATATTTCTTGAATTCATCAACAGGGTGAGGCCGACTACCTCACCCGTCTAAGCAAGAAACAAAATATGTATATACGAGTGTATGTATATATATATATATACACGTTTACGTACATCTTAGTATTGTTACGTAACGTATTTCTTGTTTTATAACCAGTATCAGTTTATATGGATTCTTATATTACATCACGGTAGAATAATATCTTCTTTCAAAAACAGTCAACAAATTATCTTATTCATTCAGAGACGACTTGTTTATGTGTTACACAAAATTTTTGGAGTGTGAATATCTCACGTTTAAACCACGCCCAAATAAATATTTTTTTTCTTTTTCATCTTCTCTTATTATGTCGGATTGGTAGCACGCCTAAGGATACGTACGGTACACGAGTTTGTTTTGCGGAGGCGTAAGGAGTAAAGTAGGAGACATACGGCCTATCCCACCCTCTATTCCAGTCGAGTCAATAGGGATGGTGCAATAAATTACATCAGGTACTGTGTCTACTATGTTGTTCGTGACACAGGATATTTAACATCACGTGCTGCACGTGAGTTACCGTTTCATCCACCATGACTTCTTGTGGTTTCCTTTTCTTGTAGCCATCACATTTATATGACCTATATTTATAATTCATTTAGTTTAGTCTAATCTTATCCGATATACAACAACCGATGTTAAAATTACTTTAATGTTACCATACGGTTAAGAAATAAAGTTTTTATGTTGTTTTTTATGTATCTTAAGAACGGATCTTATTAAATGAAGTGATATGAACCAATTTAAATGAAGGCAACATTTAAATTACAGTGATAATGTTACTAAATGAAATATCAATCTACAGTTTGTTCAAGTTCGTTTGTTTAACGTAAACCCGCCTTTATAGATCATATTAAATACCACTTCCCGAATAATACAAAGTTAACTTTACTGATCTTGACCTAACTAAATATTATGTTTTCAACGGGGTGGTCCCAAAATATAGAATTTTCAAAATTCTAAACAGGTTAAGAACTTATTCCAAGCTCTAGAAAGTAAAATTGCTATTAGGAATAGTTTATTGTAATTTAAAATCAAATAAAATGGCGGAATTTTTAAACTGGCAATGATGTTAAATTCGTATCGGCATTTTTTTGAAACATACAAAATTATATTAATTTTACAATCTTATCGATTTACTAATTCATTTTGTATAAAAAAAAAAGAAGTTAATTATTTTTTTTAATCTGTAACAATTTATAAAAACTAAACCTATTCAGTTTTTTTCTATATTATTGTACTATCTCTACGTATGGTAAAACATTAATAAAAATCTGATATGTACTTTACATGACTTCCTTGTACGCCTATTAAATTGCATATACAAATTTTTAAAAGTACATTACATTTTATTTCATTAATAACTTCTGATATTTTTTCTTTTTCTTTTTTTTAATTGTTATTATTGAATTATTATTTATCACAAACATTTTTTTTTATAATCAGAGGTTAATAATTATCATTAAATCAATATATTTGAATTTAAAAATAAATTTTAATAGATAAGTAGATGAAGTCTGAATTGAATCGATGTGCCTTTCCCTTGTAAGATCCAAATATTTCATTAATTAAAATTTTATTTGGCTATAACTCTGGAAATAATGAAAATAGGTACCACTCATATAATCATAATTTTTACGATATTTATCATAATATATCGTTGAAAAAATCTCTCAATGAGGACTTATTAATGCACTTTTTTAAGAAAAAGTTCAAAATACATTTTTTTTTTTTTGATTTTGGGCTTTTTGGATTTTGGAGACTTTTGGTTCAGTCGATTGCAATCAATAGGGGAGATGCACAACTAGATGTTACAACAGTCCTAAATCCAAAATTTTAACATCCCACGTCTAATCGTTTTTGAGTTATGCGAGATACATACGCACATTCCTACGTACTGACGTCACGCTGAAACTAATCAAAATGGATTCAGGAATAGTCAAAATGGATATTTCCGTTGAAATCAGAAAACCGAAATTTTCTTGATTACAATACTTTCTTGTACTTAGTACAAGTAAAGAATCGCTTATAAATTGTATACATATGAATTTAAATGAATAAACAAATCGTTTTAACCTCTACTTATATCTTTATAATAAAATATTACTTTTTATTGAAAAAAGTAACCAAAATAATACATCTTTTTTACATTTTTATGTAAAAATTTTAATTTTACGACAAAATAAATTAATAATTCTTCATAATATACAAGAAAAAGGGCGCGGCCAGGAAATGTTACATGGTTTATATTTCATTATTCATGATTTTGTTAAATGCTTTTGCCAATTGTAAATAAATAATCCATGAATTTAGCGTATTGTAGATTTGACTATTTTAGATTTCAGACAGCTTAACATATTCTACGGTATATATGGCTCCGTTGAGGAAGCAATGGGAACCTATTTCATGCTCTCCTTTCTTTAAAAAATCTGATGTGGACACTACGTGACTTCCTTTTACGCCTATTAAATTACATATATACGCTTTTCTGCTGCACTTCATTTAAACTTATTTCTTTTGAAAGTGAGATACGATCTTCCAATTTTTTAATAGACTGGACAGTTACATAATTGCTAAAAAAAATTCGTTTTTATTAACATCAGATATTTATCTAATTATTAATTCAATAATCTTACCTGAAATATTAGGTTACAGTAAAACAAGTCCTTTTATTACTCTTTACATAAATCTACGTCTTAAATCTAGCCGATTTAAGGTTAGATTTAAATCTAACCTTAATCGTTAGATTTAGGTTAGATCTAACCTAAATCTAACGGTTTAGATGAAGATCGTTAGATCTTCATCTAACGATCTTAAATCTTGGCCTCCGTGGCCGAGTGCTAGCGTCTCAGCCTTTCATCCGGAGGTCAGGCATGGCATTTTTCACACATGCTACAATCATTTCATCCCTCTGAAGATATACTTAATTGTGGTTCCGGAGGTTAGTACAAAAAAAAAAAATCTTAAATCTACCTAATACGATCTTCTTTTTTTTTAATTATTATGATGTAACCAACAACAAAATGAAAAAAAAAAAACGAAACAGGAGAAGTTTACTAAATTTTATAACGATATTTATTATCAAGTAGATTGAAATAAATGTATAAATAAAAATAATACGATTCTAAATAGTAATTTTTAATTAATGTTAAATAACCAGATATTTCACCAAATCTGATATGGACACTACATGATTTCCTTGTATGCCTATTGAATTACATGTACACATTATTTTTAAAAGTACGTAAAATTTTATTTCACTAATAACTTCTAATTTTTTTCATATTTTTTATTATTATTATTATTGAATTATTTGTTTTGTGCTTTTGAGGCCACATTGGATCACTTTAGTTATTTATTTTTGGATCATGATAGTTATTTTTCTTTTTCCTGGATGTTTTTTCTTATCTTCCCAGTAATTTTTCATTGTGTCAGAGCGTTCCTTTCTTACTTCTTCTAAAATTTCCCTTTTAGCCAGACTCATTTTGCTTTCTTTAATTTGAATCTACTGTTTTTTTCTCTTATTATTGACATTAGTTTGTCTGTTTTTCAGATCACGTCCTCTATAATTAATCCAACCTCCCTTATAATCTCTTTTATTTCCTTAATCCACACTGGAGGGGCCTTATTTTCCCATGCCGGTTGTCTAGGATTTATTACGCCGGATTTATTAAGAAATTGTTTAGAATAACAATTTTGTTATTCTAGTTTCCGGTATCCAATTTTTTTTGGATTTTGGGCTTTTTTCAACACTTTTGTTTCAGTCGATTGCAATCAGAAGGGAAGGTGCATAACTAGATTTTACAACAGTCCTAAATCCAAAATTTCAACATTCTACGGCTAATCATTTTTGAGTTATGGGAGATACGTACGTGCGTATGTACAGACGTTACGCCGCAACTAATCAAAATGGATTCAGGTATAGTCAAAATGGATATTTCCGTTGAAATCTGAAACTCCTTCTACAAATCATGAGACCTTGCCAATGTTGAGGGGTCTTGCATGCTCAATGATACTGAGTAGCTGGGACCAAAGGTGCAACTATGTCGGAGATGTATATGTTGAGAGTCAGACTAAGAAATGGTACCTGAAAGAGGGCAGCAGCTCTTTCAGTAATTGTTAAGGGCGCAGGTAAGTAGAACTTAAACGGCCATTGCAACATCATTCAATATTTTGAGTACTGCGCAGCTGAAAGCAATGGAAAACTACAGCTGTAATTTTTCGAAGAAAATGTGGCTCTCTGCATTTTCAAAAAATAAGATGGAGGCTCCTTCCTTGGTAAAAAATTCCGGAGGTAAACTAGTCCTCCGTTCGGATTTCCGGGTGAGGACTACTAAGGAAGGAGTCACCAGAAAATAAAAAAATAACATTCTACGAGTGTGGAATGTTAGAAGTCTAAAAAAATTTGGTAGGTTAGAAAATTTAAAGAGAGAAATGGATAGGTAGATATAACATTAACATAGGCACATTAACATTAACATAGGCAAATGTAGATGTAACAAAAATTTGCGAGGTTCGATGGGAGGAGGAAAACGACTTTTGGTCAAGTGATATTAGAATAATTAACTCAACAGCAAATAAAAGGCAGGCAGAAGTAGGCTTCGTAATGAACAACAAGATGAGGATCAGAATAGAGTACTGGCACTACACAGGAAATCTTTGAGAGCTGCATCAAGCCAGTTAAATGACTAAAGGCAAAAAAAAAGAAGAAATCTGAAAATCGAAATTTTTCGCGATTACAGAGTAAAAAGGTAGCATTGTTATTCTTGTAAATGGCTCCGTATTATTTTAGATTTATTTTTGTTTTATTTTTTATTTTTTTTTTATTTTTCCTTATAAAAAGGAAAGTTTATGAATGTCTTTTATACCCTTTTTAATGTACTATATATGTTACAATACTGATTTCTTATATGCGATTTAGAACTACGGATTATATTTCTAAAATCAAATTATTATAATTTGTTAGATTTGAAGTGACATGAATATACTTCCATAATACTTGGTTTTCAATATACATTTTATATATTTTTAAAAATATGATTTTTTTGGATGCTTTTTATAATGGTAAAAAAAAAGTTATCCGTTTATTATATTTATATTTAATTTTTAATTTTAAATTATAGTATATTTTGTATATATGTAGATATATATATATATTGTGGTAGAGGAAAATATTTCTTTGTATTCTCCCTGTAGATGGGTTTAGAATCATATAACTATGGTAATATTAATCAAATTTGTCAATACTTGCACGCTTAGGTGTTATCACTCAGTATTTTTCGAAAGGTTTTGATTATATTAGTCTATTTATTTTAAATTATTGGGTCTTAAAAATGAGTGAAAATAAAAAAGTTAAATCTATATATATATATATATATATAAAATGAACTAGATTTTGCATTATGAATGGGAAATATTTACTAACGGACAATTCAATTAAACTGTGGGAATTCTCATAAAAACAAATCTGACTATCGAATACTATAAGAATTTAATCTAACCCTCTTTTCCCTATAGCTGTTCTTAATTTTTACGTTTAATATTCCCCTCTATCATTTACACACTTTCTCTCAGTCCTGTTTCCTTCTTTTATAATCTTGATACCGGAAATACATTTGAATCAATTGTTAAGTATACAAGGTACCGGAACTCTATATAACATGCCCACTTCCGTTTATATTAAATTCACACTCGTTTCGTTTATTCAAATTGAGTATTTTTATATTGTAAATAAGCTACCGGTATTCGGTTTTTTTTTAACAGTTCCAATATATAATCATTAAAAAAAAACCGTTGGTGCCAAATTATTTTTTTTATAAAATGTATAAAAAAAATACATTTATGTTATAAATTATTTTTTATGTTATAAAATGTAAAATAAAACATTAAGAAGTACAAATTTTTATGGAAAACTCAAATTATATCACCAGTTTCTATAAAATCTGTATTAAGAATAGTAATGCTTTTACTCTTCCTTATATTTACTAAACTATTAGTTTGAATTTTTACCAGACCTGATAATATTTTATCTATTCATATCCAGCCCTAACCAATTTGAATACAAGGCAAAGAGATATTAGTACGTTCCCTTCATCATTATTATTGCCCAAAAAAAATTTTAAAAAAATAATACATCTATTTATTTGTTTATTTAATTACTTTTATTTTATATATATATATATATATATATGTCCCACGAAGAAACGGAGAAACCATCAGAGAGTTTGTACAGTACCTTTTTTTTTGTGTGTGTTTAACCTCCGGAACCACGATATGTATATCTTCAGAGAATGAGATGAATAAATTGTAGCGTGTGTGAAAAATGCCATGCCTGACCGGGATTCGAACCCGGGACCTCCGGATGAAAGGCCAAGACACTACCACTTGCGCCACGGAGGCCGCTGTGCAGTACCTATCGTGAACAGATTTTACGGTAATCCAATTGCTCGATTACACGGCCTACTCGTTCTTTAGATATGCCTTACTGAAATGCGTTGCGTTGCTGGGTGATTCACTGGTCACTTTGAAGCAAATCGTCCACTTCCTTTTGCTGCTTCTGGTCAGTCACAAAAACTGGTCGTCCGCTTAAAGGTGGTTTTTCAGTTACCGTTTTACCAGCTTCATATTCGCGAAATTTCAACTCTCATAGTACTCCTAATATTGCAGGAGTACTATTTACAGTACTCCTTTAAATATTTTCATTACTTAAACCGCTTTTAAACAACGAAAAATAATCTGCTTCACTTTATCTGCTGTTAAAATTTCGATCACTGCGCGTTGTTTTAATTGTATTGACATATTGGTCGTACTCGACTCCATTTTAACTGTTACTGAAAACAAATCGATAAACAGATTTCAACGCATTATCCTAAGTTTTTAGAGGAAGAGTTTAGATTTCATATGCTGCCACAACCAACTCGATGGTATCTCTTTTGTCTCCGTGTAGCACGCTAGTGTGCAAAATTTATGAGTCAAGCCTTCGTAATTGTAGCTTTTATATCTGGAATGTTTACCACAGTTTAAATTTCACCAATCTTACTATTACATAAATAATAAATTACAAAAAAACTTATAAATAAATAACTAAAACTACTTTTGTTAAATTTAATATCACTGTTTATTTCGATAGATATTGTTTGAACCAGCATCGACTTCTTCAAATAGTTATATTTATGATTTAAATTTAATATCATTGTTTATAGAAGGTCTATTTATATTATTGTTGCAATATACGTAAAAATAAATTAAATTTAACAATAAAATTAAACGGGATAACAGCTACATGCATATTTAACAAAATTTTGATGATTTGAGGAATATTGAATTTTTATGTTAATATAAACTTCTTTAGAAAATTATTATCAGTTTTACAAAACTGTATGCCATTGTCTAATCTTCTAATCTGACTGCAACCCGCGAAAACTAATTCTTACACTAGTAGGTAACACTTTATAACATCTTAGTGGAACTAAGGTGTTCCACTAGGGAAAGCCACACACATATAAGGCATAGCTTCGATTTTCAATGTAGTATTAATGTGCCTAGGTTGGAGAGGCCACAGACAGGAAGATGAACTTCTAGGGCTATTAGAATTTATGAGTGTAGACAACGTGAATCCATGCCAGTACGTATAAAAAAAACTAAGGTATACGTTCGGCACAAAATCGAGTTCAATCTTAGAGAAATATGTTAGTCTCAAATCAGCTTAGGATTATTTACCTGAAATTGACTATCTGAATTTGAAAAATACTCAAATTCTTAACAAGATTAAATTATGTAGCCACTGCAATGCCAAAAAAAATTAAATAATAAAACTCTTGGACTCTGATGGACCGGGAGCAAAGTAGCTGTTGAATAACTTCAATATCCTTCTGATTTCATTAACAATTTGATTTTGGAAGCAAATTTTTTATGTAAATATTTCTTAAACATATCTTTAGAGTACAATAACTTATTTCAAATGACATCATTTGGAGTAAAAAGATAATGGAGAAGAGAAGTTGTGAGAAGTCTGAGACCAACAACCCACACATAATTACTAAAAAAACTATTGGCAGTTTTTAAGTTCTATGCGGATACAGCCCTGGATTAAGCATGAAGCTGCGATAGGGATCTCTCTAGTATTAAGTTTAGACAACATATTTCTGTTTTGAACTTTAGAATGAAAACAAAGAAAGAATTGTAATTTACAAAAAAAAAAGATATTAAAAAAATACAATAATAAATATCAGAAATATACATTACTTTGATGACAAATTTTGGAACAATAGTTTTGTTAATCTTAACAAAGAAAATTTAACGTTATCAACTATGCTATCTAGAATAGACCGAGCTTATCTTTGTCACAGCTCGTTTGTATATTTTTAGTATTGTAATCGTTTGTATATTGTATTGTAGAAGTATTGTAATCGCGAAAAATTTAGGTTTTCAAATTGCAACAGAAATATCCATTTTGACCATCCCTGAGTCCATTTTGACTAGTTTCGGCGTGACATTTGTACGTATTCGTATAACGCAAAAATGATTAGCCGTTTTATGCTGAAATTTAGGATTCATTACAATCGACTGAATCAGAAGTGTCCAAAAAAGACAAAAATCTAAAAAAAAAAAATTGGGTATTGGACTTTTTCATAACTGCAGTAATAAGCCCTCATTGAAAGCTTTTGAACTATGTGTTATAAGTGGTACTTATTTTCATTGGTTCCACAGTTATAGCCAAATAAAATTTTAATTAATGAAATATTTGGATCTTACAAGGATACACGTCGGTTTGAATCAGATTCATCACTTTTTTTTTTACCTTTTTTTTTAATTTAAATATATTGATTTATTAATAATTATAACCACTGATTGTAAAAAAAAAATGTTTACGATAAACAGTAATTCAATAATAACAATTAAAAAATATATAGAATATCAAGTTAAGGAAATTAAATGTTATATACTTATCATTTTTTTTTTAAATATGTTTTTATAATTTAAAGGCTTACAAGGAAGTCATGTGTTGTACATATCAGATTTTTTTATTTATGATAATTTTATCAACTTATATGAGACAACTTCCTATCAACTTATATGATATAAACTATAAACATTAAAATCATAGCTTTACTATTTACTTATTATTTATAAAATATTATTTTTATAATATATTGTAAGTGATATTTCAGAATTGAGAATGTGAAATATATATATATTCCGGCCTCCGTGGCGCAAGTGGTACCGTCTTGGCCTTTCATCCGGAGGTCCCAGGTTAGATCCCGGACAGGCATGGCATTTTTCATACACGCTAGAATTCTTTCATCTCATCCTCTAAAGTCTAAAGCTATGTCTTAACGGTGATTCCGGAGGTTAAAAAATATATATATATATATTTATATGTGAGTTTCTTTATTCTTTATTGTGCTACAGGTTAGTAGTATTTATTTATAATTTTTTTTGTGAATAATTATTTAAATTTAGTTATAACATTTTAAGGGTAGAACTATCAGAGCAAATGTTTGACAGTTAGAATATAGTAAATTGTATGACACAATTATTGTAATAGGTTTAAGGTAAAGAATGGTAACCGCTAAATATGATCACAGTTAAACTGAATAACAAAGTTTTTACGCTGAATTATAATAGAAGTCAATGTACAAAGGTTACGAGTATTATGTATGTGTGTTGTCTGTTATGTGGGCGTATGCTTTCACACGCGATTATAAGCTTTTCAACGCCCCCGCTATACAATTAACGTAACTGCCCTTGAAATACTCTTTGTATTATACATTCATAATACAGTTCTTTACATTACATAGGTAAGACGAATCTATTTCTATGTTAGTTCACTCTACCATCTAGTTCATTCTAACAAAAAAAAAAAAAAAAATACTATCAGTAATACAGTATTTATTACCTTAGTTAAAAAATGAATGAATACATTATTCCGTTTATATTTAACAAACTTAGAATTATAAAGGTTGAATATTTGATTACTTGTGAATGCAATCCAAACGTTTAATAAAAGAATATTATTGTTGTATTTTTGATAGTTCATGCATATACAATATTGGAGTATGTTTATATAAAAATTATGTTTGTCTATATATTATATAAATTAGTATTTGTAAATAAATATATAATACATATTTATATTAAGAATAAATTCTATCTACACAATTTCTTGTGTTTCGTAGATTAAAATCGTTATAATACAGGAAAAATCGATGAAAAAAAAAAAAAAAACTGAAATTAATGAAATGTTAAGACTATCCACAATCATGTGGTTTGTTGCCTGTTGGCAGGTCCCTGGCGCTACTGTTTTTTCTATCTGCCTCTGTCCCATCCATTTCTTTTCTTCTCATCGTAATCTTCACATATGCCATTTATTATCTTCAGCTTCTTTCTTTCTCTTCTTTTTTATTTTCATTGGAACCTTCAAGAGTTGTATTTATTTTATTCCTCGTACGTGTGTTGGTGTATAACTTAAATAATAACTACATATAATAACTTTTTACTTGATAAACTGATTTTGATGAATTATGGCGTAGAGATTCTTGTATAAAATAAAAAAATTTGTTAGTAAAAGTTTGGGATCAATATCACCAGTTAAGTGGAGTACGTAGTTCCTTTGAGATAACTTTTCTAAAGATTTTGCAAACATAATCCCACTTTACATTGAATTGACATTCCAAATGCTTACCTTATCATTAAAAAAAAAAAAAAATTGCCCTCCCCTCAAATCTCCCCTTGCCGAAAAATCGAAAAAAGTTATCTTTTTATTTATTTTACATTTTTAATCCAAATTTTTATGTTCTCCTACGCATAGTAGTAGTGAAACGGCCCAAAAAATTACCTTGGAGGCAATATTGGGATGTGGAAGCCGAATAAAGTTTAAAAATATAGATTTTTTTAAAACTTTTATTTAATCATTAATTTTTCGCTATAAAGAATAAATAATAAAAAAAAATCCCTTTCGGTACGCCGGAAGGCAGAGATTTTCCATTTCACCGGTGCTAAGCAGAAAATAAGAAATATTTCTACCTTCAAGTTAAGAAAAACTTCAAATTTACTTAATTCGACAATGGTTGTATGAGAAAAAAGTTTCACATGTTTCTCATATCACAAGCCCCATCTTCTTACAATTCCAGTAACATTTTTGTCATCCCTTGCCGTAAGGGTCATATCAAAAACTGTTACAAACAAAAGTTTCAGGTAATGTTCAGAGAGTCCACTGGGCTGGTCTAGTGGTTAACGCGACATCGCAATCATCTGATTTTGAAGTCGAGAGTTTTAAGGTTCAAATCCTAATTAGGTAGTTACTTTTGTAGGGATTTGAATACTAGATCGTGGATAACAGTGTTGTTTGGTGGTTGGGTTTCAATTAACTACACTTCTCAGGAATGGTCGACCTTTTTTTTTTTTCTTTTCGTAGGAGAAGGAAAAAGCTCGACCAGCCACCACCTGCCAGCACAGATGATAGTGTCGGGCTCTCAGCGACTAAAAAAAAAACCCTACCGTTCTCCTTCTTCCCGAGACCAGACTCGCAATTAAGCATTACTCAGCCTCGGGGAGGTGCCTTTCGATTCTGAGGATTCGGAGGAATCTTCAGGATGGTCGACCTGAGATTGTAAAAGACTACACTTCATTCATACATATTATCTTCATTCATCCTCTGAAGAGATAACTTACGGTAGTTCCGTAGGCTAAACAGAAAAAAGAGAGGTAATGTTTAGAGGGCTAATGACCACTTTAAATAGATTCGATACTGTGCCTATTAAGAGAGATATGATATTTTGTCTTCGAAACCTCATTTTTTCCACCCCTGTGTCAATGGTTTTGGTGATATCAAAAGACTTTACTTAGGCCCTTATCCAAAGAATAGTAGAAACTTTATAAACGAATTCCATATTTGATGTCATAAGAAAGTTATAGCGATATTTTGAAACACCCTCATTTCCATCCCCGTGTTCCAATTTTGCCCATTAAAGAACTCGACCTATATTTTGGGTCGTTATATTTTATGTATCAATTTGAAAGTGATTAGCGAAAAATTATGGCAGTTATCGTGCCCATAAGAAAGTGAAATACATGTATAAACTTTTAAACGGTTTTTGGGTCTGGAGGATGTGAAACGTGAAGGTATATCGAAATTTTCCGGAAGTCGAATTACGGTACCCATATAATAGATACCTTTCTTATGAAATTTATTTAAAACAGAGAACTATAGCAACTTTGTTGCCATTTTTTTTTTTTTTTTTTAATTTTTGAAGCAAAGATTTGTTACCTTAACATGTAGCCTACTCTTTTTACGAAATATTAGTGAACTTATCATAGAATTGATCAAATTTCGTAAATTTCAATAATTTTCATTTCTATTTACAATAACTCTGAGTTAAGGAAAATCCGTGTATAAACAGCTAAATTTTCTCAAAGAATATGTAAAATATTCTAGAAGGTTCTCGCTAAACTTTAGTTGTGATAAAAATAAAAATAATGAATATATTTCATATGAATAGAGGTCCGGAAATGATTTGTTTTAAAGTTATGGATACTCAAATATATTTTCCTTTTATGGTCTCTCAAGTAAAACATTGTGGTTGTACATTTCCAAGAATTTATTTCGATAAATTTATGATTTTAAATGTAGTTTTATATTATTATCTTTACTTCCTTGTACGAAGTAAAGGAACGCGAAAAATGTTGGTTTTCAGATTTCAACGGAAATATCCATTTTAACTATCCCTAAATCCATTAGACCAGTTTCGGCGTGACGTATGTACATACTGACATACTTGCATAACTCAAAATCGATTAGCCGTAGAAAGTTGAAATTTTGGATTTACTACTGTTGTAACATCTAGTTGTGCACCTCCTCTTTTGATTGTAATTAGCTGAACTAAAATTGTCCTAAAAAAGCCCAAATTCCAAAAAAAATCTGGATTTTGGACTTTTACTTAACTGCAATAATAAGCCCCCATTGAGAGTTTTTCAATGATATATCATAATAGTGGTACTTATTTTCATTGATTCCAGAGTAATAGCCAAATAAAATTTTAATTAATGAAATATTTTGATCTTACAAGGAGAAGGCGCATCGGTTCGAATTCGGCTTCATTTCCTTTTTTTTTTAACTTTCTTTTAATTTAAATATATTGATTTAATAATCATTAACCTGTAATTGTAAAAAACTTTTTACAATAAATAATAACAATAAAAAAAAGAAAATTAAAAAAATCAGAAGGAATTAGTACTTTTAAAAATGTAAGTGTGTAATTTAATTGCAATTTAATAGGCGTACAAGAAAGTCGTGTGGTATCCACGTCAGATTTTTTTTTTAAATAACTATTTTGTACTTTAAGCAAGTTGGTGGAAAATTCTACAAGTGATTGGTAATTTATTAAAAATTACAACGTAATTTATGAAAATAGGATTTTTTTTTGTCTTCAGTCATTTGATTGGTTCGATGCAGCTTTCCAAGATTCCCTATCTAGTGCCAGTCATTTCATTTCGGTATACCTCCTACATCCTATATCCCTAACAATTTGTTTTACATATTAATTTTTCTAAAATATCACCTTACCAAAAGTCGTTATCCTCTTCCTACCGAACCTCGTTGATTCCTATTACATCTACATTTAACTTGTCCATTTCCCTCTTTAAATTTTCTAACCTACTGACAACAACTACTACTGAAAGAGCTGCCCTCTTTCAGGAATCATTCTTTGTCTGGCTCTCAATAGATAATTCTCGAGCGTGGTTGCACCTTCGGTCCATCTCATCATCGGCAAGGTCTCATGATTCGTAGAAGGAGGATTTACTTAAAATATTATTATATCTCTTAATACAAATAATAATTGTATAATTTCATCTTTAATACTACAAAATATAATTTTATGTTTTTTAATAGATTTATTAAAAAAAAAAATCCAGTTACAATTAACTGATTACAAATTTTTTTTTAAATCAGAAAAATAATTGTGAAAATATGTCATTTGAAAATTGTCAATATAAGTAAATAATAAATAACAAATTCTGATTGTGAGATCAGATTCATATTTATAGACTTTACAAATACTATAGCAACCTCGATGGTTCACAAAAAAAATTATATTTTTTTAAAACAATGACATTAAGATTGACAGCTGTCAACTATCAAAATACTTTTTCTGACATCGCGTTCATCATCAGCAAGTCAAAAACATGAGAATATAAATTTTCACTAAAATCTATGAGACATAAAAGTTTTCAGTTAAATGTTATATATTTATTTTTATAATAATTTGTTTTTCGACATTTAATAACCTTGAAAATATGTCAATACATATATTATTTGACATCATGTTTACATAAATAAAAAAAAAACTGATGATAAAAGATAAATTTTATTATTTATTTATGTATAAAACTTATGACAATATTTATCGTTCAAATATAAAAAGAAATAAATTAAAAATAATTTTATTAAAAGTTTAAATTGTTTTCAAAAAGTAATATTTTTTAAATATTTACAAAGAAGAGATAAACATTAAAAATTAAAAAAGCACAACTGTAAAAAAAAAAAACAAAGATAAACATTTTCTTTAATATAGAATAATCACACCAATTATTAAAAAAAATGAAAAAAATCAGAAGTTATTAGTGAAATAAAATTTTATGTACTTTTAAAACCATGTATGTGTAATTTAATAGGCGTAAAAGGAAGACTTGTAGTGTCCACATCAGACTTTTTTTTTTGAAATTTTTTTTAACATATGTATATTTTTACAGGATTCCAACGCGGCTCAGACATCTTTCTTTATCTGTTTAGCCTCCGGAACCACCGTAAGGTATTACTTCAGAGGATGAATGAGGATGATGTGTATGA
>JAAAKQ030189341.1:0-12093 GCA_010016005.3 Zanna intricata | reverse complement strand
CGACAGAGCAGCTGAAAGCCATTCCAAAAGAAGCCTTCCAGAAATGTTTCCAGTCGTGGATTCAACGTTGGGATAAGAGTATTGCTAGCCAAGGACAGTACTTTGAAAGAGATTAATTCATATTTAAGGTAACATTTTTACCGTATTTTTTGATCACACCTCGTAAAATAGAAAGAAATAATTAAAAAAGTATATAATGTCTATATAAATAAAATAACATATCAACGCCATTAATAATCAACGCCCAGAAAAAACTCCTGAAGATAAATTTATGAAAATTTATATACACGTTATTCTTACGGTGTAAATGTATATGAAGAAAGGAATTTTTTTGAAATTCCAAGTTTAAAGGCTTAAAAAATACTGGAAGTTACTCTCTCTTAAAAAAACACATGAACAGTTTTCAACAATCATGATGAATGTACAAAATTTTGTTTACTTTAGACGTTATTTCTCCCACTGAAGCATACCGAGATTCAGTTTTTCTCGTATTTTCGCAGAAAGTAATCTACCGGAGAAAGGTCTAGACTTCCGGCTTGCTAAGCAATAGCTCCTTAATTAGCAATCCACCTGTTTTGGAAATAAGCATTTAAAAATCTCTCTACTCGCCAAAGTTGTATGTTGGACTCCATCTTGTTGGAAATACATTTGCATTCGCAAATCTAAAGGAAAGTCATTAACAGATAGTACTAATTCTTCTTCCAGAAATTGACCGTATTGCTCCTGTAAGATTTATCTTGTAGAAATGCATGAAAAAAATTTTATTGTTGTTAGTAGCTCACCATCAGTTTATGAAAACCTCACTTGTCTGTGTCTTTTCTGGCAATTAATTTTTTTTTTTGACCAGCAATGGTTCTTTTTTCGATTGCGCTATTATTGGAAAACTGGTTTCAACACAAAAAGTAATAATAGATAAAATTTATATTTTCTCCCGGCTCCACCTCATTCCGTCACCCTAAAGCATAAGACCGAATATCAATACCACGAAGGGCAACTGAGCCACTAATAATAAAGCGACCAGCGACCAATATCCTATCTAGCTCACTAAAGCTAAGCTAATTGCGGAATAAGCGTGACGCAAGACATCACTAGCTTTTGTGTCCCACCGTTCACTTGTCATATATTACAAGTAAATTATGTAGGCGCACCCCGTCTATACTAAAATATATGACTCGTCAATAAATAAAATTTATATTATCAAAAGACAATAATTGGCGTCTTGGTTGCAGAATGCTAGCAAGTACCTGTCCACCATATTACAGCGCTTGGAACTACAATTGGCTGGTGACCAGCCATTTCTCAGGATTAGCTTCCTACAGCAGCGTGGTTAGGAGTCTTTTCTCTTGGTAAACTACTCATACCGATTAACAAAGCAACCGCATCAAGGTATTCCCACACGGTCTGACAGTGCTGCTCTCGTCACATTAACTTGCCGTTTGTGGGTGGCAGTTTTCTCCTTGACCTCTAAGTTCCAGGGTAGCCCGAATTCTGGCTCCTCCAAGAGTGGGGCAGTCGAACATCATGTGTTCGTTTGACTGGACCTCCCTGCACACGCAAATAATGTTGCAAATAGTTTACGGTTAGATGTATATCTATCATGGTTTCGTGGTACATAAGTATTTCTAGCTAATGTTGATGTATTGTTAAGTATAAAAATAAATTTGCAGCATGTCCACTTTTTCGTTATTATCAAACTGCGTTATTAAAATAAAGATTATCAAACAATTGATAAATAAACACAAATAGAGAATATTAAAATCTATAGTATTTATGTTTTTGATAACAATTTAAACAAATAATGAATAAAGGTGACACATTAACCATCAATGAGTATACTGTGAAATTCGAAATTTTTTCTAACAATGCAAAAACAGTTGATAATTGCTTAGTATTAAAATTATGTTTATTGTTTTTGTAAGTTTACAATTGTCAACCGGTAGCTCCGTAACGACTGGATTCAGAGAAAAACATCTAGGTGTAAAAATGTTTTAAATAATTTTTTCTACCAAAAATTGCAATTAAAACAAATGAGTTTTCCATTATAAATAATAAAGTTGGCTGCCACATTGAAAAAAGATAATTTCAAAAATGGTAATACTATATTTTCAATGTAGGGAAAACCTAGAGATGGTTTCCCTCATTTAAAGTTTCTCATAAAACATACAGTTCCTAAAATTCCAATGGTGGCCATCTTATAGTTGAACACTCCGTGTATAAACATCTATATGTCAATGATTACAGATCTAAGCGCTATCAAGAAGAGAGTTTAAATTGCTTACTGATAAAGTTGTTCTAAGTGTGACAGATTATTGATGCTGCGGCCAGTAGTTAATGTATGGGTGATAAGAGTGGAGGTAAATCTAACTTCTCTGGAAAAATATTTTCTCTAAAAGAAAATGTTTTTTTGAATTATAATATAAAATCTTAATTTTTCTTTTTAATATACTCTGAAATCATATTTCAATGGATTTAAGTATCACTTTATTTACTATTTTAAAAAACTGTTACTTTAAAATTTATAGAGAAAATTTAATAATCATTTATTTTCTGAAGATGACAATTTTAACATTCATTTCTTATTATAAATTCCTTTTTTGAAATATAGATTTCCTAAAAAAAGAAAAGGCAGAAATTGATAGAAGTTTTTCCAAACAAACTTTTATGATAATAATAACGTTTTATGTTTTACTGATAATGAAAAATATTGGACGACCTTTTTTTTTTAGTATGGTAGTATGTTTTTTTTTCTTTATGAAAAACGTGAGAATGAAAAATGTAGTAGGTAATTAAAAAAAAAAATTGATTTTCAGAACGGAAAGAAATGGATTAACCAGTCATATTTCAGAAAATCGTTAACAAAGTAAAACTTTTATGGGAAACCAATTCACGTTGATCTCTTCTTATTAAGCCTGGCTTGGAAAATTTCTCGTAAATGATCACATAATTTTTTTTAAGTTACAGTCTCTGACTCATGTCTGGTCACTTGCAACTTCTTCTGGTTGTAGTTGTTAAAACTAAGTTAATTAATTGACATTTCTAATATTTGGATTATACATTACAAAGTAATTAAAAATTTTCATTAAAAAAAGAAAAACAAAAATAATAATTAGTCAGTTCAAAATGCAAATTCAGCAAAAAAAAACAATTATATAGAAGTTTTAATTTAAATAATTATTATACTGCAGAAAAAAAATAATTATAATAAAATGAAAAAATATTGTTTTTTTTTTTTTTATGAAAAAGATATAAAAAGGGTTCAAATATCTAAGTAGATTAAACACTTTGCAAGGGATATTTCTTTTGATTTGTATCGGAAGACGGGAGTGATTCGATGGAATTGAACCAATTACCGCCAAATTTAAAGCCCGAGACGATAACGAAGCTGCTGCTAGCTTCCGGCGCCCAAATCAGGAAAGTAAGAACACTTAGCTCCGGAAAGAAGTCGACACTTCTCCTTCCACCATCTCAATCTCTGTATACTCCCACTCCCAACAAGCGTTAACATCGGAAAGGGGGAGGGGCTTGTAACTAAACATTTCCTTCCTCCTCCTCTCTTATATCTCTAACGATGTCAATTTTGTATCACGTAAAATTCCCCTTCGATGGTTTTATACCGTTATAGTATACAACGATTTACAACGATTTTAATTTATAGTCTCTTTTTAGATACATTTTACGTAAAATGGAATTTAATAAATTTCAAAACGTGCTTTTTAACCTGAAACTAAATAAATTTCTGTTAACAGAAGTATCGTTTCCTTAATATATATACATATATATATATATATACTTACTTTTTTTACAAATCCAATATCTATTTAATATATATAATACATATGTATTCTGAAATACCTTTCATCAGCACATTATTTTCCCCCTGTAATTCTAGTTAAATTTTTTATAATTAACTTTATAATAACAAGAATATTAATTATAATTAAATAATAATAATAATAACAATTATTTAATTATTTTTATTTAACCTAGCGATTCAAAATTTTTATTCTTGTAAATATATCCGGATGGTAATCTCCAACACAGATTGGCCTATGGAGATACCTAATTCTCAGTCCAATTAACTTTATATCATTTTGTATGTAGGATGACTTGTATGTAACTTTAAAGTTTTAGTTTAAAGCCTATTATTAATAATAATTAATTTCTTTAAATACTAAAATTAATAAAATATTCTTACACATAAATAAATTCTCATACGCTTACTTATAAAGAGTAATTTTTTTTCAAGTGAAAAAAAAAAACGTAATTAATAAACTTAAAATTTTTATCTTCAGAGTTAAATTTACGCTCTGTTGCCTGATAAAAATGTTATAATATTTCTTAATAACTGGTTAATATTTAATATTAATAATCGCTTAATATTTCACTCAAATTTGAATATTTTTTTTTTTTTTTGGAGATGGAAACAAACTTAGTGATTCGTCTAAATATTTGGGAAAAATTAATATGGATGCAGAGATAATGAACTAAATTTAGAGTTTATTTAAGAATACAATATTAATATTTTTATAACTGTGATAAAATCGATCGGAACACAATAAAAACGACTTTAAAAAAAAAAAGAAAAATCAACAGCAGATATATTCAGAAACCCTTTTTTCTTTCCTTCCTTGTACAAAGTAAAGGAAGTATTGTGATCGCGAATTTCATTTTTACTTCCTTGTACAAAGTAAAGGAAGTATTGTGATCGCGAAAAATGTAGGTTTTCAGATTTCAACGGAAATATCCATTTTACCATCCCTGAATCCATTTTGACTACTTCCGGCATGACGTCTGTACGTATCTCGGGTAACTCAAAAACATTAGTCGTAGAATGTTGGTGAAATTTTGGATTTAGGATTTTTTACATCTAGTTGTGCCCTTACGCTTTTGATTGCAATCGACTGAACCAAACGTGTCCAAAATCCAAAAAGATTTGTATTTTAGAATTTTTCTTAACTGCAATAATAAGTTCTCATCAAGAGCTTTTCAACGATATATCATAAGTGGTACTTATTTTCATTAGTTTCAGAGTTATAGCCAAATAAAATTGTAATTAATGAAATACTTGGATCTTTCTAGGGGAAGGAACATCGGTTCGGATTAGACTTCATCTCTTTTTTTTACCTGTTTTTAATATAAATATATTGATTTATTTATAATTGTTAAATAATAACCTCTGATTGTAGAAAGAATTTTACGATAAATGAAAAATAAATTAATTAAAAATTTTAAAATGAATTCTTAAGTATCAGTTATTAATGAAATAACATTTTATGTATTTTTCATTTAAAAAAAAAATGTATATATGTTAATTTAAAAGGCGACAAGGAAGTTATAATATATCGTTATAATAATAATAAATAATCGAGATCACAATATTTCCTTTATCTCGTACAAAGAAGTAAAAATCGAAGACCAGCAATTTTAAAGACCTTTTTTCAAAAACAAATTTATTTTATTTATTTCCTAAATTAATAGTATCCAGTATAAATGTCAATACATTTACGCATTCGTCCACATGATAATTTAAAAAAATTAAAGCTGGTTATGAACACCTATCTATTTATAAGCACAGAGTTCTCCTAAAAAAAAATAATAAGGAATTATTTTCCTTCTTTTGCGTTAGTGTAAGCGTCATGTTCACTATTAAACAACAACAAAAAAAAAAGAAGTATTACTCAAGGAATATATATGACCATCAGGGAGTATAATAAGAAAAATATTCACGGTAATATTTTAAATTTTAATGAAAAACTTTAAAATGAAAAAAAATATTTTTACCAGGACTTATCACTTTTTTGGAGTAAATTAAAAATGACAATAATAAAAGTAAGATCAGCTCTTACTTTATTTCAGTTACTTTCTACAAACTTGTTATTTCTTAAAATATTACTAAATTTAAATTTTACACTGATGTTATATATAGTATAGAGCTAAAGAAGAAAGTTTGTTTAGATGAGGTTAATAGAAGTGATGTTATTACTAGAGTCTTAGCTTTACTTTTCGTTATAGGGAAAGAGAGAGAGAGAGAGAAAGAGAAAGAGAGTGAGAGAGAGAGAGGGAGGGGGAGAGAGAGAGAGAGAGAGAGAGAGAGACTGATAAGTGCTGAAGGAGAAGAAAAGATGAAGGGCAAGACGGATCTATTACATTACTTAAAGATAGAAGAACGGTGTGAAGGAAAGCTCTGGGAGAAGGATAAGAGATAAACAGTGCGAAGAGTAAAAGATACAATTTACGTCAAATTTAGACGGTTTACCCTGTTATTAGGCCTTCTATGTTATAAAGCCAAGCAACGCAACGACGACCAGCATCCTACTCGGCTATGTTTCCACTCGCTTACTCCGGGGGTTATTGATTATCAGAGAGCATGAAGCAACTTTCTTAGAAATTGTCGAATGGTGGGTCAGATCGGCTCGCCGTCAAGAGTTTTCCAATTAGAGTAGCTCATTAGTGCCACCCAACCTACTCTTTCATCATTCCCTATCCTTTTCTATTACATTTTACAGACTAGGTTTATTCTCTCCCATCCCTACTTCGTCTTCATCACTCGCTACTAACCCCCGGCCGCCACCAATTTTCCTTTATAGATTCTTTAAAACACGAAACAAACGTCTTTCCTTTTTCAACCCTCATTCTGGTAGTAAGATCCAATGAAATGGAAATAATGAAGATAGGGACAGACGGACCGGTAAGACGCAGAAGAGAATCAACAGCAGGCAGGGAGTGAAGGAAAAAGAGAAAAAAGAATATAAAGAAGAAGAAACGTTAGCAGAGGGAAGGAAACGGTCGGTGAAGAAAGACCAAGTGGAAGAAGAAGGGGGAGTGTTTTATTGCAATTGCATTGAGCGCTACTCGAGCACATTTACTCTTCCTGGTACTTTTTCCTTTTAAAACTGTCTACCCTTTACTTGGAAAGAAGAAAACGTTCCTACTCGGGCAACGCAGCGCATAAGAAACCCACTACTTCTTACTTTTTTCTTTCTGTTTTTTTCGTCCTTTCTTTTTTTTTTCTTTACCATTTTATACTTCTATTGTCACAGAGCCATTTCACTAATATTATCGTTAAATTTCACCGTTTCAGCATCACGGAATAATCATTAAGTAAATATAGTATATTATTCTTTTTTTATTTACGTTTCAACAAATTCCTTTATACACATATTAAAAAAGCTTAATATACAATTGTTACATCTTAATGTAAAACATTAAAACAAAGAGGTGCCTTTTTAAAATTAAGTTATATTAAAATATAAAATTACTGTAAGCGTATGTATCTATATAATATTTTCGCGCATGACCTGCTTTCAAAAAGATTTAAGTAATCATATTTTCCAACCGTGAACATTTTATCTTATTTAATTTTCTTTTACGGAATAATTTTGCTGAAAGCTACTATTAAATTTCTAATTAAAACAGCGTAGTTTAAACCTTTTAGTTAAATTATGATTATATAATAAATGTATCATCCAAATTCCCTGTATTAGAAAGTGGCGATTAATGTAATACATTATTTTATGATAAAGAGATACATTTCAACTAACACTATCCATTTCATTCTTTCTAATAGCTACAACACTTGGACAGTGCATAAGGTACCAATATGATTTTTTTTTTCTGAAAGAATATTGTGTATTGGTTTTTCGGAAAGTAAATATCCAGTCATGCACACAGTTATGATATTAAAACTGAATGGAACTAAATTTTAGACGAGTAAAAGTTATTTCAACTCTTTAGCTGCGGTTAAGTTATATAGCTACGGGGAATTTTTTACATTTAAATTTTGTGTAGTGTATCTGGCATGGAACGTCTATTACGTTTAACATATATGATGTGGACATCACATGAACTTGTACACTTACTAAATTACATATATACATTTAAAAAAAAATAAAATTACAACAAATTTTATTTCATTAATAACTTCTGATATTTTTTCTTTTATATTTTATTTTATTGTTATTACTGAATTATTATTTATTGTAATTTCTTTTTTACAATTAGAGATAATAATTATTAGTAAATCAATCAAATTAAATTAAAAAAAGTTAAAAAAAAGAGATGAAGTCTGACTCGAACCAATGTGCCGGTCCCTTGTAATAACCAAATATTTCATTAATTAAAATTTTATTTGGCTATTAGTCTGGAACCAATGAAAATAAGTTCCACTTATAATACGTCGTTGAAGAGTTCACAATGAAGACTTATTACTGAAGTTAAGAAATTGCCCAAAATCCAAATTTTTTTTGAATTTCGTGCTTTGTTGGACTTTTGGTCTAGTCAATTGGAATCAGAAGGGAAGGTGCACAACCCTCCCTTCTGATTCCAATCATGTATACCTATGTACAAACGTCACACTGAAACTACTGAAAATGGGTTCAGGGATGGTAAAAATGGATATCTCTTTTGAAATCTGAAAAACGAAATTTTTCGCGATCACAATAGTTTTTTTACTTTGTACAAGAAAGTAAATAACTATACCATTTTTGGAAATATTATGACATCACCTGTAAACATTGCAATTACGGTACGAAAAACATAAATTACAATAAGGTTCGCATAGATATATATCTACGATATATCACATAGATATATATATCTAAACAAAAGATTGTTATATATATATTTAGAAATAATAAAGAAGATGGATCGTTCGTAAGATATCCATTACAAATATACACCTTTGATGAACAACTGATATAATTCTGAGAAACAGATAATTAAAATCTTGAAAATTATTAAACTATCTAATTTCATAAGGTCACTTTGCTACTTTTAAGTCACAATAATTTAATATTATATCAGTGAAGCCCCGAACATGCCTGTTTCTAGAGGTAATGCGACATCAGACAAACGAAAGATATCTATGATAAAGTACACGAAAACCTCGAAAAATGTAAATGTTACCAATACTAGTTGAATCGTTATAAATAATATTTCAAATACCGATGAAATGAATCCACGACCAAAGTACAAAACTCCATCAGATTAGAAAATACAAATTTCTTGGAAAAAAATTTTCTATGAAAAATTGTCCATCTTAGTATTTAACGTTTGTGAATGTCTTGACGAAATTCAAAGAAAATTGTTCATAAAGAAATATTGGTATGATACCAATATAATGTCTGCTGTGTAAGTTCATCAGGTGTTCAATTACGTATAACAGCTGATTTGGATAACTGTTTTAGTCGCTTCTTCAGCTAAAAACTACATTTCTTTTGTATGGCTGCCGGAGAGCAAGTAAAGTCCTCTGACAGATCTTATGTGCAATCATCTACACCAAACACAATACTAAAGACGCATCAATTCCAATAGGTCTCCGTTGACTTCTACAGATGAATGAATCTTTAGATGAGAGAAATTAACTCATCCAAATGAATATTAAAGTCCTCAATGTCGTAAGTTCAACCTGCTTAATTTTTTTTTTGTAAACTTGAATTAGTTCATTGATTTACCACAGAAGATTTTGAAGCTTGTGCGTGGAAATATAGAAATGGAATTTTTTAGTGTATGAAAGATGCTATGCTGGGGTCCCGGAATTCGAACCCAGGATCCCCCGAATGGAAAGTCGATCTCCGCCATGGTGATCGGCAACACAGAGATCGAATATTTCCTCGGGAGATGGATAAATCTTTATTCAGGACAAAAACAGTAAATAATCATCATCGATTCAAAAAAGGAAATAAATTTTCTCTTTTTGAAATAGATTTTCCAAAAGTAAAAATGTGTATATCCTGATAATTTGATGGCATGTAATAAAATTATGACTAGGATTTTAATTACAGGTAGGGTGTGCTGGAATATATCCGTTTACACATTCCTCAACATTTAATTTTATTGAATAACTTTGAATATTGTTCTATGATAAAAACCATTGATACAAAGAATGAAATAAATTATGTTCTTCTTGTCGTGGAGCAACTAATTATAGTTAGTTATATGGTAAAGTTAATAAATCTTGTAAAATATAACTTTTTTTATAATAAATTAATTGTATAATATTTATTGGTTATGTGTAGGGCTAATTATTGAGGAATAGATAACCATTCTAATCAATAAAATACAATTCAAGCCGTAAAAAACTGCCCAAACTTAGTATAACTGATCATAATACTGATAAACGAGTCAAACTTACAGTCTATTGCAAGCGAGTCAAATTGAAGAAAATTCTATATTAACATATGAAAGGAAACGTATTATGCTACTTTTGACATTCAATTACAATATTAATAATAATAATAAAATATTATTTACAAGGAAATAACAAATAAATGATAAAATACAAAAGCTACAACAAAGAAAACGCATCTAATAACTCTGAAACAATAATTTCTGTTAGATATATTAATTAAAGTTGAAAGGTAGAGAAAAGCGAAATATGAAAACAGATTGAAACGAGGAGAAACAGAGGGCGGAAACATTGATGGAGGATTGTGCTGATGATGATGATGATGGTGGTGGAGGTGGTGATTATGAACAATCATCATCTTCAAGTTGAAACGCATAGAGTGGATGATAATAATAAGGGGAAAAGAGAGAAATACGGTTAACTGAGTTGAATAGCAGAACGTTAGGGGATAGAGGAATACGTATACCGAGGTAGGGGGACGAGTGACATCAGTTAAATAAACAAATGAGATACCATATCACTATTCAATCAACAGACACGATGTAACGCAGTAGGTTGCTTTGCTTATAGCTTTGTAGCTAGTAGCTACAAAGCTAGTTAATTCTGTATCTGTTACTCCCACGATAATAGCTTGTATCTGATGAAAACTGGCAACAACATTAACTAGGCTTAGTTACAGGAATGATTGTTAAATTAAAACATATTTCATCAGTAATTAATAAAGGAATACAGTGCTATAATGATATAAATATCTTAATAATCACGACGATAGATTGAAACAACAGTTTAATTAAGTCTATTTAAATTACATATTATCCACTGTGGTCGCGTCAGGATAAATTGCAAAGATTAATACGGGTGGATTACGGGGAAGCTGATGTATTCTAAGGTATTGCGCATGCGTCGAATAATTCAATAATATACTTTTAAAAAAATTCTTATAAAAGAAAGCTTTGGCTGCTGTATAGATGACATTTTATTAAGAGTCAATGTTTTTAAAATCAGTAATAGTTTATAAGAGAAAGGTTATTTTATTGACTTGACATTTGGTTTATAAGAAGAATCTATTTTTGTTTCCTTTTAAATTGACCTCAAGTTTTCAATTCAATCCGTATGTAGGCCTTTCTTTTATTAATGCTTGTTGAAGTCTTATCCATTTTACTAAATGGATTCATTTCGATTACTCTTTTTTATGAGTACTTTTATTTTTAAACAAAATTTTTTTATATATCATAAACGTTTCGAGAATGACTTTCTTTTTATTTTTTTCCCTTAAAAAAGGATACTGATATAAAACAGAGATAAAGAGAAAGAAATAAATATACAAAATATCATGATACTGCAATTAGTAAGAAAACTGAAAATACAGTACCCGCATTCCAACTTAGTTCAGAACTTAGTTCACACTCGGTAAAAACCTGTATTTAAATTTCTTATCTTATTATTTTTATTATTTATAAAAAATTGCAGGTTTCTCGCCTGTCCATTTCTTAAAGACGGCTTTTTTTAACGAGTACCTACTAGTTAAAAAAAGTTTAAAACAGGCTTGTTTATTGATAAATTTAAATAAAAATAAAACCGATAAATTTAAAATGAAAATGAACGAATTCTAATTTTTCTCTGAAAGAATAGAGCAGAAGATTAGATGATAATGAAAGTGTTACTTTCGTATATATTTCTACCAATAATTTACAGCTTCCTGTCAGATCTGCGTGCGTATCTATAGGTAAATGTAATTACTGTTATCGACAGTATGGAGGACTGTTATAGTCCTCCAGCTGCAATTCTAAATCTAAATGTACCGGTAAACATGTGGTCCTGAACATATTCAGGTCCACCATTCCTTAAACGTGTGGTTAATTGAAACCAGACCATAAAATAATAAGCCGACCTCCGTGGCCGAGTGGTAGCGTCTCGACCTTTCATCCGGAGGTCCCGGGTTCGAATCCCGGTCAGGCATGGCATTT
>JAAAKQ030189264.1:0-12095 GCA_010016005.3 Zanna intricata | reverse complement strand
TCTAACAATGAGGTAGAATTGAGGATGGCCTTTGCAGGGTGGTGCGGCCAACGGCCGCACCACCCTGCATACAGGCAACCAAATATCATCCTTTTTTATATTGCTTTAGCAACATCAAAAGCATTTCATCAATAAATTAAATAACACTAATAATAAACCAGTTAATAAATACAAAGCACCATAAATTAAATTATAACCAAGAAAATTTAAAGTAGCACTATTTAGATCATAAAATTAATGAACAAAATAATTATCAGGAAACTGGAAAGGTTTGGATAAAACAAAGAAAAATAGTTCTGAAATTGTCTATTATATAAAATGTTTATTATCACTAACGAATGTACACTGTTGATGATTGAATAGTACTTAAAAAATACAATATTTTTGGGATATATAACACATTAATATTCAACATTTTTTTTTTACATTATACAAAAATATTACTACATTATAAGGTACATGATTCACCAAAATGAGTACATATATCAACAATAAATACATAATAGGGTCCTTGTTAAACTGTGCCCTTTACAACTTGATTATTCTATAACAATTTCAATATCTCTAGTAGTAGCTTTCTGTATCAGGTAAAGCACAAATAAAATGCCAATAATTGAGACTAAAACCATTTTCCATAGATCTCAAAGGTAAGCCATGTAGGGAGCACTTTCTCTTCAATAGAGATTATCCAGTTGGCGTTTCAGTAGCTAATATTTTTAACACCATTTAAAATTAATAAAAAAACAATTAAATAATAATTTGAAAATCTGTCAGGCAAAATAACTTTATTGTTTATGGTCTAAGGCATATGATGATAGATGCTAAAAATTTTTATTAAAAAAAATAGAGAATGATTTAGAAATGTAAAATAAATCTAATTTAAAAAAATAAAAACAACTATAAATAAAAATTTGTATTTTTTTAATATTCTAGTTAAAAAACTGAATAATTATGAAATATAAAATCCTAAAACACTTGTTAGATGAAACATTGTATAGTTTTGATGTTTATTTAAACATTTTAACTTTTTTATTTAAATTCAGTAAGCATTTTGAACTCATGTCCAAACATAAACTTTTACTGTAGTCATTGCAAACATTATTATAAAATCTATTGCCATAGAATTTATACACAACATTAATAGCTGTGATCATTTTAACATAATATGGAGGTTATGTTTAGAAAATCAACAAAATTAAACTAACCTTCCTTGCATCACAAACTTTTATATAATGAGTTGATTATATGAAAGGTTTCTTAACCCAAAAGTGAAATTAACTTCTAGATTTAATGAAAAATAGTTTATCAGATTATTTAAAAATATTCTCTAAATGGAAAAGAAAGTTTCAGCATATTACAACCACAGCAATTATAAATAAAACACTAACAATTCATCCTATGTTTTAGTTCTACAAAATAAGAATAAACCTTTATATAAATTAACATCGTTTAATGTTATAATTTTGGAACAAATAAAGTTTTCTTAATTGTGGTTTTTATTATGTAACAATACTAATTTTCCTCATTTATGTATAAAACATTCAATTGCAATTAGTGTTTTATAAAGAAGAAGAAACATAAAACTAAATGTATTTATAGCACATAAACCACGTACATTCAGAACAGGATTTTACTTCCTGGATAACAAGGAAATCCATTATTATTTCATCTATTCCATGGAAGAAGAAATAAAATGTACCCTGCCTGAAGTAAAGAAGAAAACAGGACAAAACACACAAAATAAAATGAAAACATCATTTTATTTCTTCAACATATGTTGCTGGAAATATTCCTATGACACCATTGAGTTCACCAAGCCACCAACCATCAGCTTGTTTATCATGAATATTTATCACATCCCCTAAAACAAATATCATAACAATTTTATAGTATAATATCAGAATATAATTCTATAGTTTAAGAAAAAAATGTCTATAAGTATAAGTATTGAACTGTTAAATATGAATAACAGATAACAATTTTTACTTTTCAATATATAATGCTAGGTGTCACATAACAGGGCTATCCATCGTGGTAGGGGTTAGCCTTTCATCCAGGTTTGAATCCCAGTAGGGTTAGTCTTTTTACATTGTTCATATGCTAAAGAATTCATCTCATCATAAAAAAAAAGCCTCAATGTGTTTATATTTGTATTTCAGAGTAACCTGCTTGACTCTGATTAATGCCACTTACACCAAAAATGATTTACATACATCAAAAGGAATAAACCTGGGACAGATAGTAAAGGCAATAAATTAACATGTCCCTTTCTGTAGAAACTGAGATTGTAACTACAATATCTCCATTTAGTAGGAGAAAGAACACTTATTTAGTTTTAGTTAAAACAATTGCAAAGAA
The DNA here is from genome assembly GCA_010016005.3 of Zanna intricata. NCBI lineage: Eukaryota > Metazoa > Arthropoda > Insecta > Hemiptera > Fulgoridae > Zanna > Zanna intricata. The sequence goes on along the minus strand of JAAAKQ030189264.1, from coordinate 9,737 downwards.
AAATACATTTGTAATTAAGAATAAAAGCAATTAAAGATAAATAAATATTGCTGCAAAACATCAGATGATATGTACTTTCCACTGGCAGCATCTTTTTATTTTCACCTTTTCATGCAGTTATTTACATCTGGTGAGATTTTAATATTTGAGTGAAAACCCATTAGACTACATGCTAAACATAAGTTTCAACGAAAAACATCTTCTAAAGTAATTTGCTTGGAATATACTGTGCTATACTTATAATTTTTTTATGAGTTGCCAATCTTTGTAAGAGCAAATAAGAATTATCAAAATTTTATATTTTACAGGCAAAATTTTGCGAAAAAATTTTCAAGTTATTCAATTTTGAATAACTTAGAAGTTATTCAAACACCACATCTTGAATGCCTGGAATGAAATTGTACTTGCTAGTCGCACCAAACTAGATCCAGGAATATTAGGTTAACAAATTATGAAACATAAATCCTTACTACTAAAGTGCCTGGGAATTTCTATTCCTGTTCTAACTCAAATTTAATCATTCTTAATATAGAATATTTTTATCAGAATTTAAATAATTCATGTGAAGAATGCTAAATATTTTATTTCACTGTAGAAAGGATGCTTAGCGTTTTCTCACCAGGACATTCTAGCAGATGAGATCTAAAATACTCTTCTTTTCTTAGACCTTTATCTAACCATTTTAGATGGAAGAGAACCTGATCTACTGGTTGAGAATGATTCAGCTTAAGGATTTCAACAAGTATCGTCAATAATTTTGATAATTACAAAATATAATATACAAACTCACAACAATAATTTTAAAATTATTATAATGAAAATTAATTATAAATTATATTTATTTTCTAATTTTAATTATCAAAAGTTTAAGAGAAAATTCACAAAAATCCATTCTAAATACACAATCTAGGGTGTAATCAATTTTAACTGAGAAAAGTTTCATGTGGTACTCAACAGTGTTGAAACTGATCAAGTAAATAAGTACTGATGCTACATTTATAACTCACCCATTTTACTTCTGCCTACAAGGGAGTAAGCCATTTTCTACTTCAAATATATGTAGGAAATTACAAAAAGCCATGAAAAAAGTCTGTAAAAATTACATCTAATAATTCAACAAAGTTGAAACAGGATAATAAAGTAGAGATCCTGTTCAACTTATGAATTCTTTTCCTTCACACTATAAAGACAGTTTTAAGTTTTTGAACATCTCAGGAAATAGCATCAGGAAAAAACAATTAATAAGAATAAAAAAATAATTGGTCAACATCATCTTTAATAAACCATTATCCAAGACTATATATATAAACTAATACTAACAAAACAAATAAGAGAGTTGTGTTATTACAAATTTTGTAGTTGTTAAGAATTAACTTTTAAGTTTTTATTTCTTATTTGTTTGATGTAATAACAGAACTGTGTACTGACTGATGATGCTGGATCCTGTGAAAAGTTGACCATTGGCATTAGTTTTTTTAGGTTATTCTGTTACCCTGATTTAGTGGTGTTTTTTACTTTAATGAAAGAGAGATAAGATATGTCTTATTTAAATATCCTGTACTAGGTGGTTTATATAATAGAATTTAATATATAACCTGAACCTTAACCACAAAAACACAGTAAACAGATAAGTAAACCTTAAATCTTACCAAAACCTTACACAGTAAACCTTACCAAATTAACACAATAATTCATTTTTGATCCCGTATCATCAGATAGTATTCAATTCTACAATCACATCGAAATAATTATTTTCAAAAAATTTAAAGTTTAGAATTATCTAAACACCATTCTTTACCCCTGAAACTTTGTTACATTGTAATTAATAAAAACTAATATTGAATTAATAATAAGAAAAATTGGGAAGATCTACAATTCACTTTATGTAAGTATTAATTACTTTTACTGTTTACGAATGAACTACCTGTACTTTATAAATGAATAGAATAATATCACTTTTACTCCTGTATGAAAATATAATATACTGGAAACTTCTCTACCCCTTACAATATATATGTGTGAATGTATTTATCTTTTGAGAAAAAAAGATATCTTGACATCTGACTAACTAAACAGAAGCCTGCAATTAAAGAAAGACACAGTGCATAAAATTGTATACAAGTATGCTTGGTGTGAATGTGTGTGTGTTTTCTTCAAGAAAAGGTTGTAACTGTACAGGTGCTTTAAATACATAACAGCAATCCAAGTCAAATGAAAAGTTAAGTATTTGGAGAATTAAACTTCCTAATGTAGATCCAGTATCAAAATTTCATTTCTCATGATGAATAAACTAGGACAGTTTCATTCTATATCACATCTTTTAATAATTTAATCACATTTTAGGAAAAAAAATTTACACAGAAGAAATCTGTTTAGTCATCTTCAGTCAGGTGGACCAGGAATCTGATTAGAAAAATTACTAAAAAAATTGTAAACACATTTGATTATAACTGTATCATAAATATACAGGCAGACAAAATTTTAAAGGCTGAGCTATAAAAGGACCTTGCTTTGGTCAGTCAAAAATGAAGTAAAGTTTTTTTTCTATCTTTATGTAATGGATTTCAAAAATTTATGGTTTGAATTCTTATTAAGTATAATGATAAAAAATCCATCAGAATAACTATTTATTTCAAAGCTAATTCAGACAAACACCATTTTTTTTTTCAATGAAATTTTTTTGTTTAACTCTCAATAGACCTTTACATTAAACTGATCATATAAAAAGGTCACTAAAAAATAAAAATCAAATAAATTTAGCATAAACCAATCTAAGAAAAAACTCTACAGAACTACATAAAATGAATATTACTCATACCAGGTGATAAATTCAGTTCATCATAAAGATTGGCAGCATAATGGTAGAGTGCTTTGCACCTAGGAGTGATTGTTGTCGGTGAAGATACAGGAAACTGGCTTATTACAGAACTTTGGTAATCTCGCTCACTTCCTTGGCTAGAAAATTCATCTGTAAAATATTTACGTCATTCATAATTATTATTTTCTTTATGATGTTTCTATTTATTGTTTATGTAGAATTAAACAACTAAAAAACAAAATATCTACAACATTTATTATTGTTAAAGTAAAACTGTATCAAGTCATATCATACATTCAACAAAGATCATTTTGGCAACAATAACTTGACAATAATTAATAGTTGGATAATATTAATAATTATAAAAAAACTACTTCCCCCCTTATTTTTCCCTATTTAATAAATTTTTAACATTTAATTTTGATTATTTAATTTTCCCTATTTAATAAAAACATTATCCAATAGAAAACATTATTTATTACTACTTGGTTCATATTCCTAAAAACTGTCTGTGCCAACATTTTTCACAATGCCACAAAGGTTGTGAAATACTATTTCTATACATAAATCTATAAATAATTTACGAAACAATTTTGAAATAATCAATTTGAAAATGTAATTATTTTCAAGCAAATTTGAAATTTACATTATATGAAATCCTTTCATGGATGTATCAATTTTGGGGTGACTAATAGCTTATTAATTCATTAGTGAAAAACTTAATGTAGCTTGAAGTATCTTAATAATCAATCAAATCGCAGCTTCTAAATTTGACAGAAATAATTAACTTCATTTCATTATTGCAACAAGTAAGAAAGTAGTGGAATTCCACAACTTGCAACCCAAGCCAGTTGTCATCATCCTGATCATTTAATTATGTTTGGGGTAATTGCTGATTGCATTAATTTCATTCAATTCATCTTACTCATTTCTACAATTATCAAAACTGTTTCTAACTTTGAAAACAATCTTTTAAGAGCAAACATGTAAATAAATTTGTGAAGATTTTGACTGTAACTGTTTTCTGAAATTTCTACCTTTTGGAACATTGCTGAAAAATTTAATAAAACCTTTATTCACTACTTTTAATTATTGCAACAATAATTGAGGTTACTTAAAAGGATAACTTAAAAGAAGAGTTTCAGACTTAATAGAATTTGTGTCTAGAATTTCAGACCTTAATTTGCCCTTAAATAGCCCATATCTGGGCTACTTAAGGGGAAATTAAGGGTAGGTGTCAACTTAACAATACTTAAGGGTAGGTATAAACTTTCATTTAATTAGCATCATGATGGGAAATTACATACTGCTTATAGTTAGATTAAAGTTAACTAGATACAAACAGTAGTAACAAAAACACATATTTAATAGATAGGAATTAACCACTCAATCACAAAATATACCTATTTATTAAAAACCACAAAAAAGTATCAGTCTGGGAACTGAACAGAAATTTTATAACAACTCTGCAAATAATTTCTATACTGGAATGTTTTTCTGATAAGTTATACCATCACTTTCAGTTACATGAGATAAAGATTCAGCCTTATCCAAATTAAATGTGTGAAAAAACCATTTTATCGTTAATTTTTTCTTTTAAAAAAATTATTTATGAAAAATAAAAATATTAAATTTCAGTATATTGAATTAAGATGACATACTATCTTATTATCATATTACAGAGCATTTCAATTTTTCCTACCAAAATCACTATCAGGTTGGACAGAATTTCCATCAGCTGCTCCTCTATCCATCCAGTCAGGAGAATCAGTAATATCAATTGACTCTTTTCGAACCCAAGGAGGAACCTGTGACATTATGAAAGGTTTTACATAAACAAATTTGAACATAAGTCAAAATTACCATCATTAAAGTAAATTTAAGCATAATTTTATTAAACAGTGATAAGATTTTGATTAAAGGTCTTGTTATTCCATTGCAGGATTGTTTTAAAGTTGAAGTCACTTTAATTTAAAAACATAAAATATTTAACTTGAGTGAAACAGCAAAATGCTTTCTAAATATGGATAAATGAACTGTACATATCTTATCACAAGACAAATACACAATATTATCTATAATTCAATGCAAGATTATTAACATAATACAAACTTAACATGCTCTAAATAAATAAAATATACATTAATGTTGGCAAGATATGTTACTTAAGGTGAGTTAAAGTAATGATTATAAAAAAAGAAAAGTTTTAATGAAGCAAACCTGTTATATATATATATATATATGCGTAAAATAAACTTTTAAAGTATTTATAAATATATTATTTATATTAAATTTAACTTAAAGCTTCAAAGTTAACTTAATATTATTAAAAAAAATTAATTAATATACAGCATACCTTAAGAATGCTTTGTTGCAGGCCTTGACGATCCCTTGTTATTTGGATATGTGAAGCCAGTGGATGACTACTTTTGGTTTGGCCTTCAATATCAGCCAGTGCATTTTGTACTTTATATTTTGCAGCTTCTAAATAAGTAAGCATAGACCTCATCTGTGGAATTAAAAATAAAAAAATATTGTTTTATAATGTAATAAAAAAATACAAGTATTAATCAAAAATATTTTTACAATAGTTATAATCCTTATTGGTTTTGGGTAAGACAGTCAACTACATTTTACAACCATAAAGTCAAAAAACTCTCTGGAAATAGAAACTTGAAAATAAATATTGTGAATTGAAGTTAACTGCCAATAATCAAAGCTATGTTTAATAAACCATTTTCTTAAGATCATTAATATTAAACAACACTAAATGCATACATATTTGTAACTAAATTGGAATTTTTTGGCCAATGACCTAACAGTTGATACTAGATTTCATGCTGATGGATGTTAAGAAATGGAGTTGATGATGGATGTTAAGAAAAGACAAAAAATAATAAAATGTATAATACAAATACTCATGGATTTGTACTTTTACAGTTGAGCTTTATTATTGAACATTAGAAAAAAGTTATTGAAAGGAATAAGGTCATATTTTTAAATAAAATATCATAAAAAATATGTATTATTACAAAGCAAAAAAACAATTCTGTTATCACAGAATTCATAAGGATCACTTTTATTATATGTATAGCAAAAGGATATACGATACACTTCTTCTAATTCAAATAAAAAAAAGAAGAAAACAAGTTATGTTTAACAGTAATATAGTAGAGTAAAACTATAACAAGTGATTAAATTATTACTTTTTTAAAAATTAATACACTATATTATTAATAACTTTAAAGACTTAACAAATCAAGTACACATTCTATTCTATGTATAAATATATATTTATACGTATCATCGTGACTTTACTCTCATAGTTACAGTTACCTTACTTAGTCTTACAGTTACTTACTCTTAGAATATAAAAACAGGTCTCTGAAGTGATTGAAATATCATTAGTTACAAATATCATTTATTCATGGCCAAAGAAGATAATTTTTTTTTTCATACATTTAAGTAATCTTTCATTTTTCATTCTATTCTGTTTTTTTTTTTTAATTTGACAACCCTATCTATCTACCCTTTTTTATTTAACAAGAGCTCATTAATAAACATGTAAAATTTGTTACCATTAAATGTTTTTCTTACTTCTCAGTGGACTGACTTAAATTATTTTCATGTTCAGGAAGTAAATAAAAAGTAGAATATTTTAGATGAAATAAACTAACTATATTCAACTTACATGATGAAGCTTTTCTGTAACATTTTGTTGTGAATCTTCAGTACCAAAATTAGGAGTTTGCTTAAGTGCTCTAGCTAAATTTTCAACTCCTTGTTTACTTCTCCTTTCTCTTTCTAAATCTTGTCGAATCAACTGTAATACTTTGACTAATGCCTAAAAAAAATAAAACAGGAATAATAAAATAAAGTAAAAAGTAGACTTATTATAAGTCAGTTCTTTAACCAATATCTTCTAGTTACTGCAAATCAGGTTTTAACTGGCCAACATACTGCATTTTTTTACAGATCTGGATTCAAACCTCTTTAGCTTACACTCATTGGAATAATTTTTTGCACTGAACAACAACCAGTTAATGAAATTACAGTTATGCTAAACTAATAAGGAAGGTGTAATTTGCAAGCAACAAAATGTTAAAAAAATTGTATACTATATTTTTATTCTGGATACATCTTACAAAAGACTAATCCATTAAAAATGAGAATAAAATCTCATTACTCGTAATGACCTACCAGAGGCCAGAAGTATGTAATGAAATTTCTTCAAAGCAGAAATTAATTTTTATCCAACAGAACAATTAATTATGTGTTACACTTGATTATTTGTGTTAGCTAAATAGTGAGATCAAAGACAGATAATTTTAAACAAAATATATTACAAAACATACAAACTTAACTTTATATACAATCTAACTCAAATTTTTCTAAATATATCACTGATAAAAGTCTCAAAAGAATAATAAATAACAGACTAATTAGAGTAAGGGTAATTAAATTTAATTTAAAACTAGTTTTTAAGTTAAATTCCATTTCATGAAATTTTGTGTGGTAGTTTTGAGCAAGATGATATTCAATCTATCCTGATCAGAAGTAAGTCTGTGGATGAACTATCCTCTTTCTCCTCTACCTTTTTCCCTTTTTTTTTTGAAAAGGTATCATGAAAATTGTTTTGTCACTAACTTAGTACCACTTGTGCAACCATTCTTCATTCTATAGCTGCTTTAATTATTTGGTTCTGTTAGATCATTACTCTTTCTTGGAATAGTTTTCTATCTAGAGGCTGCAGAAAGAAATGGAGGTGCCAACTGAATAAAGTCAAGTTACTTTTTTTCATACAATCAGAATCTAAAATTCCATAGCATAACAATAAAATTACTTATTTTGCCTACCTGTCTTCGGCGATCCTTATTCATAGCTAATGTTATATGTTCAGCATAAAAATCTGGTAGTAGCTGTTCAGGTACAGATTGTCCTGTGCCTTTAAGTGACACGATTGTATCTAAATCTTGGCTAATGTCACATGATTCTATTGGTTCCTGTAATCGTTCACTACTCTGAAATATGAAAAACATGAAATAAGGGTAGAGCAAATGCAAATGAAAGATAATCGTAATGTATTACTTAATAAAGCAATAGTACAAAAATAATTTTCACTCTCTTTTCTACAATTAAAATAATAAGTGTCTTTGGGAAGGTCTTTATTTCAGTTTTCAATAATGTTCTTACATGAAATAAGCTTATCGCCTACTGATTTCTTTCTCAGTTTTAAATGGTAGTCATTAACCTTATTCTTATAGCAACAAACCTCTTACAGCAGTGATTCTATTAAAATTATAATTTCATTATTTTTACCCAATCAAAATGAGAGTCTGTAGAAATAAATCAGTATAAAAATTTATAAACATTTACTGTGTAAATAATTTTACTATACATAAAAATATCTGTTAGCATTAAAAAAATTAAATTAATAGAATTACATGTTGATTCTTATATATCTTACATGTTAAAATATCATTTGCAAAAACTTATATTTACAGCATGTAAACATACTGTATGCACAAGAATATTATACAAAATTTCCCGCTAGAGTTTAAAAATATATTTTTAAATAAACCTCTCTAAGATGTCTGTCTTGTACATCTACATCTTTGCTATCATGCAAGTCTTCTTTCAAAAATTTTTGACTCATTTAAAATAAACTCTGAGAAATAACTTCTTACCTACATATGGAAGAAAGTAGAATGATAATGCAACTAAAACAACTCTGAATCAAAATTTTCAATTGTGAATGTAGACTGGGTACCAGCAAATTTTTAATTAATGGTTTAACGTAAAAAAAAGCCTTTTTAGAAACATTAAGTTGAAACTGCAACAACCCATCCGAATAGTCCAGACCCCTTACAAAAGAAGACTTTCACAGAATTTAATTACAGTTACAGTAATAAGTCATTACGCAAACTATAAGAATACAGATTACACAATTATCTCTGTATTTTTTTGTTTTGTTTAATAAAATCATAATATATTAATACTTTTACAATTATATTTGTATTACTTACCTGAACAAGTTTTGGACCTAATCCTTTATAATGGTGTAAATAACATAATGCCAATTCTTTAAGATTTTGTAATTTTTCTTCTTCAAGAGTTTGAAAGCAATGGCTTCCTCGAGTAACAGCTGATTCCCACTCCAGCCTGAAACAGAAACATATAGAACGGTAAAATATGACAATTTTGTAAAACAATACTGACATTTTTATGAACTACAGCTGTATTCCGGAACTTAGAGAATAGTGAAGAACCATTCATAAAAGCAGAAATCTAGAATTAAGTGCATCAATTTGATACTATTTGACATATAGATACTATTTACATTTATCTAGTAATCATTAATTACCAGATACTATTTAGTTAATTAAAAAATCATCATCAGTAATTATAAAGAAAAGTAAAAATAAATATGCATACAAAAACAAATAGAAACATAACACTAAAGAATCAATGTAAAGATTTTTTTTTTGTCTTCAGTCATTTGACTGGTTTGATGAAGCTTTCCAGGATTCCCTATCTAGTGCCAGTGGTTTCATTTCGGTATACCTCCTACATCCTACCTCCCTAACAATTTGTTTTACATATTCCAACCATTGCCTGCCTGCACAATTTTTGCCATCTACCTGTCCTTCCAATATCAAAGCGATTATTCCAGGGTGCCTTAATATTTGGCCTATAAGTCTCCTCTTTTAACTATATTTTTCCAAATGCATCTCTTTTCATCAATTTTTCGCAAAACCTCTTCATTTGTAACTTTATCCACCCATCTGATTTTTAACATTCTCTGATAGCACCACATTTCAAAAGCTTCTGATCTTTTCTTGTCAGGTACTCTGATCGTCCAGGTTTCACTTCCATATAAAGCTACGCTCCAAACATATACTTTCAGAAATGTTTTCCT